>JAEQBH010002620.1:0-310691 GCA_016808115.1 Tetrastigma voinierianum
CTAACAAACGGTATAAGACTCAAACAAATCGCTTTAACGCAGTCAACGGACAAACATCGATCACCGGACCAAAACAACAGAGAACAGATCAGCGGCAAACAAAACAGGATCATCAACATACGAACAAGAACTCATTATATGAGAAGAACTTACATCAGAGGAATTGCTAATAAGCTCACGGAGAAAAATCTCCTTGTTGCTGTAGAAAGTGTTAATGATCAAACTCAAGAGCTGATTGATCTCAGCCTGGAAAGCGAACGTTTCTGCCTGCGCCATTGGATCTATGCTTTAGGGCTTGGATGCCTGGAGTTCTGAAGAAGCAACGACGGCAACGACTGACTTAGGGTTACAATAACGTGTAGAGAGGCATACATCGCTAGGAGGAGCTCTGTTTATATAGTGAGCCAATTAGGTTTCTAGATCCTTCGATTTCAAAAAAAAGAAAAAAAAAAGAAAAGATAAAAAAAGAAATATAGATAAAGAAAAAAACGATCTTTTAATTGTTGGCTTCTAGATCCTTCTATAAAGAAAAAGAAAACAGAAATAAAAATTAATTATCCCTTTATCATTTTGAATTTAAATTTGAAACGACATAATAGGGGGATGATATCGTCACCTGCCTGTTACTGAAAACACGAGGAAGATGCGTCACCGCACTTTGCAAAGAGTGATGAGAGTATATCGCATCCAATGAAATTTCGTTCATCCGACGTACGAGTCTTCTGGTAATTCTTTGGTTAGCGGAAAATATGCTGTCTTAATTATCTAATAAAAATTAAATTTAAATAAAATCACTTTAAAACTTATCTATTATTAGTTATTACATTCAAATAAATAAAATAGGTTCAAAAATATAAATAAAAATAATATGTAAAATTTAATCTTGATTTTATTTTTTTATTTTTTGTTCCTTACTACTTTTTTATTTTTTATTTAAGTAGTAAAATTATTTAAAATATAAATTAGTACAATTTCATTTTTATAAAAAAAAAACATATTTGATTGAATAAAATTTAAAGGATAAATAAAAAAATAAAATTGTAAATATTTAAAATATGATTAATGAGATAAATAAAAATATATTTAATATTAAAACTGTAATTTATTTAATTCAAATTCGTTTAATAAATTTTCATACAAGATTTTTAAATATTAAATTATATTAAAGATAATTTAAAAATTAAAAATAAAATAGTTAAACAAAGTTTAATATATTAATAATATATTATATCGAATTTTATTGGTGAATCGTAAAAATACCGATTCTTAATTTAGTAAGCTTAAAATTAAGAAATTGAGAAATAAAATTTGGTAATTTGGTTAAATAGGACCAAGTCGCGTAGTAGCGGTACGAAAATGAGTTGGTTAAATTAATCGATTGTCCCGATCTTAGATTTTAAAGCACGTCGTTAAAATTTGAGAAATTTAAAGTGAAATTGGCCGTCAGTAGCACAATAATGCAGGTTAGTATTGATACGTTGAATAAATAAAATAGATTCAAAATTATAAATAAAAATAATATGTAAAATTTAATCTTGCTTTTTTTTTTTTCCTTACTACTTTTCTATTTTCTTGATAATCAAACGTATTCTATTGGTAGATCACAGATTCAATTACCTTAGAAAGTACGACAGTTCAATATCTTTAACGATAAGGGGAATCATAAAATAACGCACCATTTAAGAACATAACATACATTCAAAAAAAAAAAAAAAAAGAACATAACATTATCTTTTTTTAAAAAAAAAAAAACACTTTCAAGAGATATACATTTTTTGGAAAAATAATATAAAAAAAAATAATGAAAATCATCAATAAAATAGAAATTTAATCATAATTTTCATTAAAAATTTTAATGAGATGAATATTTAATAAGAGTTATCTTTTATTATTTATATTTAATCAGTAATCAATGATTCAAATATCGATAAATATGCAATAAATATAGATATACGATGATATGATTTTATGGATAAAACAGAAATATCTATAAAAAAAAAGAAGGGGAATTGTTTTTAAATGTAAAAAAGAGACTATAATTAGAAAAATAAAAACTTGATTTCTTATATAAGTCATACTTGAATAAATGTACGAAAATAAGACGTAAGTGCGTGGAGCAAATAAATATAATTTTAAGTTAAAAATAGGTTCACATGTCTGCTTCAGTTGTAGAATTAAAGCAGCGAATGATACGAGAAGGGAAGATTCTTGTAGATGGAAATTGCGTCCGTTTAGTCGCTATTTTTTGAGGATTTGGTTAAAAATAATGATTGAATAGAGCCCCAGAACTGTCATTTCAGCCAGAATAGGTGCGACAATTTAGAGCAGGTTGGGTGGCAGTTTGATCTATTTTGGCCAGTTTTAATTTTTAATTTTTTAATGACTATATAATATTTTCTAATTATTAAAAAAATTAGTTTTTCTATTATGAAAATTATAAAATAGTTATAGAAAAAAAATACTTACTAAATAATTATTTTTAATAAAATAAAATAATACTAGTATGAAATTAATTTAAAATATATATATATATATATATATATATATATATATATATATATATATATATATATATATATATATATATATATATATACTTCTTATATATATATATATATATATATTTAAAATTAATATAAATCTAAAAGAATTTATTTTATTTTATACAACTAAAATAATTGTTTTTAATTTGTTTTATATAATGAACATAAGAATAAGCTCTAATTACTTTACAGAAACTTTATTTTCTAAAATATAAAATTTGTAAAATTATTATTTATTATTTTTTAATGTTTGACTCATTTTGACTTGCGGTCTGCATAGAGTCAGGGCTAGGCTAGTCAAAAGTAGATATAATTGGCTCGACCAGTTTCCATCTATAAGTTTACTATCTTGAAACTAGAAGGTATTAAAAAAACCATTCATGTGGGCCCAAATGTTCATCTCTTCTCTCATTTTTTCTTGAATCACCCCTCCTTCTATCTACTCTCTTCTCCTCTCTCTCCTCCCTACCCCTAACAATCCTCATCGACCCTCATTGGAGTTACAATACTAATGTAAACACTCTTGAAAGCTTTAATTACATCATGTACTAATGTAACCTTAAATTATTATAAATAAATATATTTATAATAAAATTTAATATAAATATATTTATATTCTTGTTAAAAATGATAATACTTTTATTTTTAAGAAAAATTTATGTTTAATATTCTATAAAAATTTTAAAATATAAAATAGATTCAAAATAACAAAATTATAAATATAAAATAAATCATGTACACAATATTAGTAAATCTTATACTTTACTTATTCTTATCGTAGTTAGTAGGGTCTTCTCGCTTAGGTATGCGATTAAGATAAATAGCTATGGCAGGCTGAAGCTTGGATTTTTCACTGCTTACTCATTTTTATCAGAGTCGCATTTAGAGTTTTTATTTATTTATTTTGTTTCATTTTAAAATAAAAGCAAAATAGTATTATTTCAACAGTCTCGACTTTTAAGTGAAATGCGTAATTGCAAAAATATGAAGTCACTTGAAATGATATTTAATTAGAGATAGTGAGAATTCGACTGAATCTAATTAGAGAAAATGTGGCTTTGATTAGTTGATTGATAGATACCTAATTTTATGTTTTTGCATACTTGATTATTAATTGGGCGATTCGCATGCATGTGTGGCAGTAAGAGTACAATTATTGAATCGACAAGGTATAGCATAACGCGCCGTCTTGTATTAGCATAGCTACTATAGTACGATTAGTTCTAGAGATCCTGAGAGATGAGTTTTCTTCTTTTTATGTAAATGACTAACAATGAAGTTTAAAGCAGTGGTCGTTTTGGATTTTGGGTTATTATAAAAAGAGTGGATTTTTGTGGTGAAAACTAAAAGTAAAATGAAGTAAAAATATAGAAAGAATTCCTTTGAAGTATCAGGTCACTGGACTTGGGTTCCTTAGGTAAATGAGGGTTTCTCGGGGTTTTTCCTTGTATTGGGGATAATAACACATAGTTACTTCTCGAATCGAATCCTGGTTTAGTTATAAAACTTAACTGTAACACCCCAAAAATACCCTAAAATTTTTATAATAAAAATTGTTATATATTAGGGTATAATTAGTAGAAACTTGGGTATTTTAAAATTTTTTTAATATTGATTAGATGATTGTTAGATGAGGAAATGGCAGAGTGAAAAAGAAATATAGAAATTATGAAATAGGGACCCGGGTCAATCAATAATAAATAAGTTTATAGCGTCTAGCGATATTAGAGAAATAAATGAAGAGTATTAAAAAATTCAAGGAAATGACATGTGGTGCATGTAGGAAAGAGGGAGGAAGCTTCCTCCTTTTTTAAAAAAAAATAAAATACGATTAAGAACGATCCATAAGAAAAGAAAATGGAGAAAAGGGAAAGTTGAGAGAGAGGCTCCACCTCTCTCTAGATTTTCTCCGACGACGGGACCATAGTCTCCACAAGCACGATGTAAGTCCTTCCTAAGGACAAGAGCTACAAGTGTAGACCTAACCCCAGGACTTTCGACAAACTCTACGGCGCAGTCTTCTCCTACTAAGTCTTCTTCTGTACTCCTATGATCACTGGGTAGTTATCTGGGCCTGTGTGGGAAAGTTTGGTCAGATTTTAAACCATGGGAAGCCGCTACATCAGGGCAATACAATACACTTAAATTCGAACCTTAGAGCTGATTTTTGGGGTACGAAGTGAAGGATTTGGTAGTGTCCTTCTAGTAAATTGCAATTTCCACATCAATTAACTGATGCTACACTTCTTAATTCGACCGCGTAATTGCTACGGCCTTTATTCTCAACAAATAAAACGGGTGCGACTAAAATTAAGGGTCATTAAACAAGTGTAGCCGCCGAACAAAGGGTCGGCCAACAAAGCGGACGAGTCGCCAAACAAGGGGTCAGTTGCTAACAAAGGGACGAGAGGTCGCCCAATAGGGTCACACGAACAGCCGTCGCCCAATGCCGGACGAGGGGTCACAACAACGGGTCACACGAATCGTCGCCCAACAAAACGACGGCGTCACAAATGCTGGCTGGCTTCAATGGAACAGCTGTCGCCCAACAAAGGGACGAGGGTCGCCAAACAAGGGGTCGCCGCTAACAGCGGACAAGGGTCGCCCGCAGGGGCCGCTGAATAGTGATCGCTCAACAGCTGCCGCCAAATGCCAGCATCGGCCACAGACGACCTCCAACTTCTGAAGGTCATATTTCCTTCTGCTTTCAACTCCGATTTCCGTGCTCCTTTAATTTCTATGGAAAGCCCACGAGTCAAGAATCCATCCATATGCCCCGAGAAGATATTAGATGTCAGACTGAGGTGTTAGACTGAGCTCGTCACTTCAGTGCAGCTCGTCGGGCTCAGTCGCCGTCAAGATCGATCGCGCATGACCTCCAACTTCGGAAGGTCATATCTTCTTCGCCCGAACTCCGATTCGCGTTCTCGACTCTGGCAAAGCCCATTGAGTCGCTAATACATTCATATGCCCGGCGAGGATATTAGATGTCAGAACAAGGTGTTTTAATGAGCCTGTCACTTCACAGTCAGTCGTCAACAGGTCTGTCGTGGTTTACTACGCATGACCTCCAACTTCGAAAAGGTCAGCATCTCCGTTCGAACTCCGATTGTGGGTGTCTCTCGACTCTATGGAAGCCCATTGAGTCAAGAAATTACACACATTCCTTGAGGAGAGAAGATGCTTGATCGAGGTGGTAGATGAGCTGTCCAGTTCGGGTCTGCTCGTCGCTCAGGATTTGATCAGGTATGACCTCCAACTCTAAGGTCATAACTCCTTCGGGTCCGAACTCCGGACCGTGTTCTTCGACTCTTATGGAAAGCCCATTGAGTCAGGAATCCATCTATATATATCTTGTTTAAATTGGAACTCATAATAACCTCCTTTTTAAATCAATCCTAAACAAAACTACGTACGCATGAATAATATTATTCTTAATGGCTTTCTGGGAACAAGACCGCTATGAGGAAAAGACAAATCGTGATCGAGATTCCAAGGGTCGAATCAAAGTGCAAAAAGATTTTCGGGGTTTGTTCTTCTAAATCCTATTCTCATTTCAAGTTTGAAATGTTTGTTCTAATCGAATTTATTCCTCCTTTCATGTTTTTGCACATGTTTGTTCAAAAGATATCAATCGATGACCGATGAGAAAAGTGATCAGGAAATGTTTCAGATATAAAAAATTGCATGATTATTGAAAATAAACTGTTTATACAAGCGCAAATATTATACTATATTTTGCTATAAAGGATTTGAAACGCTCTAATAGAATGTTAACCGCTTTTCGCATCACGATGACGTATGCTCATCAGGTCAAATAGCGCATCGGCGAACTATTAATGTGTACTGACTGTACCAATGACCTTATCTAAGAATGCTCACTATTCGACGCTTATAACCGGGCCAAGAGCCCCAATGACCAGAGATCGCTGCTATAAAACCACGCGATACCGTCCTAAGAATTTCACGACCAGCTACACACTCATATCCCGATATCAAGACATGTGTTAAATTCGTTATATGATAAATCAATCGAACTGGATTGACATAACTCGATTGATCGCATAACTCGAATTGATTTTCAGAATTTAATCGAATGTCGAATCGAATCAATTTAGAGCATATTTGAATTGATTTGAGATCGTGGAAATATCGACATGAAATGTGATGCATGGTATGATCAATGAACTATAATTTATTGTATATATATAACAAAGTATATGTATTGTATTTATATTGGATCATCCAGATGATTGAAAGTTCTCAATTATTAAATTGCATGAATTGTTTTAAGTTGAACCGAGGAATGGATTTATGTAACCACTAAGCATGAAAATGCTTAGCGTATTGTTTTACAATGCGCAGTACCGAGTGATAGATAAGGATCGATAATGCACTCCAAGATCGAGGAGCCGCCGAGTCATAAAGAAAGAAATCTCGGTATGCCCGACATGTGCACTGTATTTCATGTGTTCTTGATATGGATATTTTGTATAAATAATTTGAATATCGTACATCTATTTTCAGAATCATTTTGAAAAGTGTTTGATGCCTACATTGTAAATGGATTTTGTTAAATGTAAATGTTTACGCTTGCCCAATTCTCGTAATCGCCTCGCAAAGATATGATTTTTGAAAAGATTTGAAGGGCATCCCTGACTCGGTCGGACCGCCTGCTGGCCGGGCCTGCAAGGGGCTCACATTAACCCTCAATAACTATCCTTGAAAATGGTATTCTACTACATTAATGGTCTCGCACAAAGAAAAACATGTCTCCTTGACTCACCTTCTAATATCTCATAAATGATAACTAACGAACATCACATGAGCCTTGAAACCTTACCAAGTACTGACCATTCAAGGTGACACGAAGGGATCTAAACCAGAGCTTACGAAAACAATATAAATATCGGGCTGAATTCCTTCGTTGAAAACATGAGAAACCTTCATTTTCCTCACAGTTCCTTCGCTCTAGTGCCTTACTTCAAGGAAGGAGGGGGTTTAGTCACTCATCCTCTGAGTTGTCATCCTTAGAGGGTGTTTGGCTAGTGAGAAAAGAAAAGAAAATGAGAGAAAATGAAAAGAAAACGGGAGCTTGTTCAACAAGCTTCCCCCAAACTTTAATAATGAAAAGTTCGATTCCTTTACAAAGTGTTGTTTGGGTATTATATACCACCCAAAACAATGCAAATTACCAAAATGACAAAAGCAAAGAACAACATGTGGATAAAATAAGAGAAACCAAAAAAATGAGGTCAAAAAGTCAAAAGAAAAAAGGGGCAGGAGTGAAAAATTTCACAAGGTGCGAAATTTTGCAGCCATGCGAAATTTCGCAACCCTTGCGAAATTGTTATGTTTTTCGCCCTCGCCTTCTCACTCGCACTGAAGTTCCAATTGATTTATTCATGCCGAGCCGCATCCCCATCTTCAATATTTATAGTCCGTGAAAACACAAAACTGCTATAAAATCTGATTAGAAGCATTGCTAAGTCCTTAACGTATAATCAGTCAATTGGGCCGACATTAATGCCAGTGCGCTCAAAACGCCGGCGTTGGCGAGTATGGAACAACACTATTTCGGGTAGTAATCACTCCTCCCACCGACATTACCATTGCTAGTCCCTTAAAGAATGAAAGCAAAGAAGAAAGCAATCACAAGCAAGATGAATTATATATCCACAAAAATGGTTTTTTTAAAAGAGGATAATGCCAATCTTTAAACAAGAGTCACCAAAATCCTACCCAAAGACTATCTCAAGAAGATATGTGCCATGCAAATCCAAGTATCAAAACAAGGTCAACTCCAGAGAAACAACCTGAAACTCCATAAAAACCCTAAGTGTTAACTTGATTAGTTTTCAAAAATACCTGGAGCCAAATCGCTCTCTCCCCCAACCTTAGCTCTTTCTACCTTAAGCTAATTAACCAACCCTCAATGTATCGTGACCCGCTTTATTTCTACAACCCAGGTTGTAAAATTAATGCCGTGAATCAACCGACCATAATCATTCATGTAACTGTGTAGCATCCATTGTACAACCAATGCTTTTACTTTAAGATATATTCAAATACCAATACAAATACAAACATAAGCCAATACCGTAGCCCCATGCTTACTTGTGGTTTCGATACCAAAATAATATGTAAACTCCAGCGCTACCGATATGAATACAAATACGTTTTTTTGTATACTATAGAATATATAATAATATGCATCAAAACATTTGCGGTAGACCCATCATTTTGGGATAAATCCCATGTTTGTACAATATGGCATTATATGCCCTTCCAATCGTAATATTTACAAAATATATTGAGTTTTCAATATCAAAAACATTTCACAAAAAAAAAAAAAGAGTTTATGCACAATGATGGTCAAATCCATTTCATGAATGCGCACTGAGATCTTACTAAACCCACAAGCTTTTTAATCGCCAGACTTCAAATTCTACGATCTTGTCCGCACTGCTTACCGATACCGCGTGATGACAAAACAACGCGCTAAGCATTTTCATGCTTAGTGGTTCTATGTACACTCTCTTCATTTTGGCTTAAATCAATTCCATGCAATGTTTATGTAAACAATGCTTGTACATTTTTCAATAGATTAATGCAAGATAATACATATATATATATATATATATATATATTCATTTATATTCAATTACAATTCATCGTCATTTCCGGCTATGTAATTTCATATGCACTCAAATCATTCAAATCACAAATCATGCACTTTTCAATCTAATTATCATTTCGCTCTTATCTAATTTAACCTATGCTTTCGTGCACAAGATAACGAATCACCCGACTCCGCCTCTTTCATGTATACCGATATATAAAAATGGTTTTATAACATAGTACCTGGCCCCGGTCTGGTCGCTTAATCGTTATTAGTACCAATTTCGCTAATCACTAATGATATCATTCTTACTGCCTAGTGGACGGAGTGACACTTCATTACATTCGGCGCAGTACTGCTAATTTGACCCTTATTGGATACCAATCTATCATTAACTCAAATTTTAATACTCCTAACATACATTTTAAGGCTTCAAAATCATTCATCACAATTTACACAATAAGATATAAGATTGATACAATAATTTACTTTTTCAACACTCATGCAAATTTTCATATGCACTTATTTCGCACTGGTTGTCTCAATCAATTTAAAACAAATCAATATGCAATTTATCATAAATCATTCAATATTTCATAATTTTTCACAATAAATTTGAAACAATGAAAGAAGAGCAGTAACAAACTTTCACAAATTTGAAACAAGAGAGAGATCAAGAACAAACTCAAAAAAGCTCCTATCCCTCTAATCCTGCTTCGGGTCAAGCTTTCGTCACCAACCCCCTAATCCATCACAAATATGTCACAATTAAAGAAACAAACCCAAAAGGAAAATCAGCCAGGCATTCTAGATTCTTTTCGTTGTAGTCGATGTTTACCCAATACTCCTTCAATTGCAAAATTTCTGGAAACACATTAGCCATATTTTTCTCATGCTTCCTTTACTAAAATGATAGCTCTATGAGTCTATTTTCAGTAGGAATTAGAATCATCTCATTTGAATCACCCAAACTCAAGTTACGACATTTTAATGTCAAACTAGTCGTATGTCATGATATCGATTAATAGTCAAAAATTATCTATCAGAATTCTTTTTCCTATTACTATTATATTTTTCCTAGTTTGCAGATATCAAGTAGGAAAATAACTTAATTATAGGAATAGCTTGATTGTAGGATCTAATTATAGGAATAGTTTGATTGTAGGATCTCTACTAATTCTATAAATATGTACATGTAAAGATACATATTTATTATGAATAAAAATATCTTTATGTTTTTATGTTACACGAGCCATGAAACCCTAAATCATTCTTCTTTGAATCCTTAAACCATGAGCAAGTCAGATTCTGAAACGTCATCACAAATTAATTTCATCATTATTCAAACACGGTTCATCATCGAATTCACGAATTGTATTGAATGAGACCAACTATGATATGTGGTCTCAAATGTTAGAGATGCAAATTGTTGAGAAGGAGAAACTCTCCTTCATTCGTGGCACATCACCGCCACCTAAGGAGAAAGATGAAGGCTATGAAAAGTGGTATTCAGACAATCAGAAGGTCAAAAGATGGTTGGCCGGCGTCTATGTCCCCGAGAGATTATGAAGCGATACATTTGTTAACACCGCACGAGATATTTAAAGCTTTGTCTAAAGCCTTATGATGGAGCTGGGATGAATTACGTGTTTTTACCTCAATCCAGAGGGCTTTCTACCAAACAAAATGGCGTAATTCACTCTCTATATATTATGGAGAACTGACTGAAATTCCTCTGAGTCAATCATCATGATAAGGTGGTCATGGTGGATGGAGACAGATATCGTGATCCTATCGAAATTACTCACAGAAGTTATGCAGGCTTTCACAAGAGGTGATTTCCAAGTAAGCGTGAGGCGAAATCTGAGGAAGGATCCTATCCTGAATTAGAAGAGTGTTATGCCCCAGTTCATCGCGAAGATGTTCACGCCGGTGATGAAACTAACAATTGGAAAATTCCTAAGTCACCATGATGGACTAACCTGGGCCTAATCAAACCGGTCTCCTCAACAACAACAAGACCAAAAAGGCCCATCCATCCTAAGACTCAAGTAATGCGGTGACAACATCATATAAAAGTCGATGCTATGAATCATTACTCCCAATGGTGGGATCATAGTCGTGGATTCCAAGAAGAATTCCAAGAAGGCCTCATCACGTAATCGTTGAAACAAAGACAGAGGATGATAGCGGTGAAAAGTCCTCAGCATTGGCAGCAGCAGCAGGTAATGGTGGTAAGGTTTTAAATATTTCCACACCTGTTTCTACAGTGCATAGATAATTTGATTCCCAAGGTTACGCATCATAAGCAGACATTTTGATTCTAGATAAGTTTTACCTCTAAATCTTCCTCACAACATTCTCGTTTTTCCACCGCCACGGTACCACCCATTTCTATTTCGGGAAAGGATCCGTCTCCTCACTAACACCTTGAATTTATATTAGTGTTTTGCTTGTTCCTTGAATTATAATCTTTGTCAGCTTTCTCAAATAATCCACTCGCCTTATTTGTGTTGTCATTTTTCGTTTGAATTCTGTGTATTTATGACATCCTGACAAGGCAAACGATCAAGTTGTGGTGTTAGGCTTAGGAAGCTGACATTTGGACCTGGAGTCAAAAGTTCGGGATGAGTCAGACTGCTTTAAAGATCAGTTCTAAGAAAAAACAAAAAAGGGAAATCTGAGATATGGTTATGGCATCGACGTCAGCATGCTTCTCGTTGCATGAAGAAATTATTTCCTAGTTTATTTGCAAACTTTGATGTCTTCTTTGGCTTCAATGTGATGTTTATGAACTGTATAAAGTCATCGTGGCTTCGTTTCCATTAACTTCAACAAAAGTCCTGCCTTTTATGATCATACATTTTGATGTCTTGGGTCCCATCTAAATTTTCTACTTTGGATGGATCGTTGGTTTGTTACTTTTTATTTACATGATTGTACTGTGATGACTTGGGTATGTTTGATGAAGTCCAAAAGTGAAGTAAACTTGTTATTTCAAAATTTTCTTAAAATGGTTTATAGTTAGTACAATGCACAGGTTCAGGTTCTCCGCAGTGACAATGGAGGTGAATATTTGAGTTTTGAATTGAAGCAGTATTTGGAAGCCCATGGAACCATTCATCAAACTACTTGTTCCGATACACCCTAAATGTAATGGGGTGCGTAGCGGAAAAAATCGCCACTATTGAGGTCAGTTCGTGTTTCATTGATAGAAGCACATATGCCTTTATCCTATTAGGGACACGCACTTACCTCTATAACATATTTGATCAACCGAGTACCTTCCATCACTATTGATTTTCGGACACCATCCTGTGCGTTCTCATCAAGTAATTGGCTGCCTTACTGGGTCCAAACTTACCACCTCATGTCTTTGGTCAGGTAGCATTTGTACATCTTCATAAGCTGCTAGCAGAACAAGTCGACACTCAGAAAGCATTGCGATGTGTCTTTTTTAGTGGTATGTCATATCAAAAGGTACCGATGATATCACCCTCCAAGTAAACGAATGTTTGTTACAATGGATTAGTTTTTCATGAAGACTGATGCATTTTCCTCCGAGCTCGAACTTCAAGGGGAGCACCGAGTTAAGCCCGCCTAGACTATGATTTTCCGACTATATGTAGGGGAACTCCCTCGAACCTAGTAACAATCTAAATGGGAATGAAAAGGAACACTCGAACTGTAATGAGAATGCCGGGGTGAATCGATTCGAGCGGTATAAATTCGGGACTATAGCGGTGGGATGAACGTGATGAAGACCTAGAAAATGAAGTTGTGGATCAACCTCCATCTGAATCTCTCGCACCACAGGCAACTGATACACCAAACCAATCGCCTACTGAGGATGGTCCTGCTGTAATGTCTGAACCACCGAGAAAACAACTACCATCGCACAAACCAGAGGTATTCCAAAACCCACATATGAACCCGAACTTTCTAATAAAGTTAAAGATCCCATGAGTCACTATGTGTCTAACCATCGCTTGTCTGAATCAAATAAGTAATTTGTAAATCAATTATCTACTGTATCTATTCCTAACAGCAGGCCGAAGCCTTAGTCTTCCACCCAAGGCGAAAAGTCGCTTACAGAATGAGGAGATGAAATCAGAAGAATGAAACTGGGGAACTGTTGATTGTTCTTCGTGTAAGAAACCAGCTGGTCACTGTGGGTTTATACTGCGGAAGCACAAAGGTATGGTACTTGAACGCTTTAAAGCGAGACTGGTGAAGAAAAGGGTACACCCAACCTATGGAATTGGATTATATGATACATTTGCACCTATAGCTAAAATCAACACAATTCGAGTCTTATTGTCTCTAGTCAAGAACCTGATTGGCTTATCAGAACAATTTGATGTGAAAACGCCTTTCGCATGTGGCGAAGTTGTTTGAAGAAGTGTATACGGATTTGCTACCGCAGCATGATACTAGAAGTGCATCATTTCGAATGTGTGCAAATTAAAGAAATCATTGTACGGGCTAAAACAATCCGAGCATGTTTGGGAAGGTTCACGAAGTCCATGAGGTCTTTTGGCTACCACGAGTAATTCAGACCACTTTATTCTTGAAAAAACAACATGGTAAGATCATCGTCTCTTATCAGGTATAAGCCGATGACATGGTGGTTACAGTGAAATGACCCCGATGAAAGGAAGGCTCTACAAAGTTACTTGTCAAGCGACTGAAATGAAAGACCTCTGGCCACTTGAAATATTTTCGATCAAGTGTCTCGATCCGATAGATTTTCTGTCTCAAAGAAGATATGATTTAAATTTAAAGATAGAAACTCGGGGTATGTCGCATGTCAACTAGCCGACATACCATAGGCAAGGATCGGGCTATGTGTCGAGACTACAAGGTGCCGTTGGATAAAGGGAGATATTTGAGGCTCGTTGAAGATTAATGCACTCTAGCCCACACTAGGCCGTGATCTTGCCTATGCATCGAGTATTGCTAGCCGCCTTATGCAAGTAATCCAGAGAACAACATATGAATGCGCTTATGCGCATTTTAAGGTATCCTCAAGTCCGCCTCCTCGAAAGGGCATTTTGTTCATTAAAATGTAGATCAGGAAGTGTGGATGCATATAAAGGATGTTGACTACTGAGCAATAGATGACAGACGATCTACTTCGGGATATTTCACTTTATAGGTGGTAATCTCATATACGAGTACAAAGGTTGGTGAATCGCCGTTGCACGTCTGCCGCCAGAGGTCGAATTTAGGGGTATGACACTTGAATAATATGTGAAGCATCAGGGCTAAGACTTCTATTGATGGATTTGGGAAATCGCTTAAGCAACCGACATTTTATTGTGATAATAAAGCAGCATGTGATATTGCTCATAATCCGGTACAACATGATCGACAAAGACATATGGAGGCAGATGTATTCTCTGGCCATGAGAAATCGATGAGAAATCAGCCGAGTTGCCTAAGATCTCGACCAGATCAATCACTGCATCCTCACCAAACCCGTTTCTTCAAGTCGAGTGTCTCGTGTGTTTTGGGCAAGCTGGGCATGTGTGACATCTATGCACCAACTCGAGGGGAGGTTGCGATATTGATTAATAGTCAAAGATTCTCTATCAGAATTCTTTCCTATTACTATTATATTCTTCCTAGCTTTAGAGATATTTCTCGTTAGGCAAATAACTTTAATTATAAGAATAGCTTGATTGTAGGATCTAATTATAGGAATAGCTTCTGATTGTAGGATCTCGTACTATCTCTATAAATATACATGTAAAGATACAAATTTATTATGAATAAAAATATTCTTCTCTATGTTTTACAAGTGTCGATATGCCTAGCTCACCTGGATCACCTACGTTATTTTAAATTTCTGGGGTCTTAACTCCATACTGGTAATGATTTCCTTCACTCATTCAGTTTCATATTTCATGCTTTTCTCCAATCGAATCATCCAATTTGGATCACCAAAACTCAAGTTATTGCATTTTACATCTAGACTACTCTAATTTGCAAAACAGAATTTGCACATAGCTCCACTTTGACAGATTTTTAGGCACTTTGAGGTTACAATTTACATACAATTCCTCAAGTAAATTATTCCCCTAGAAGTCTAGTTTACTCAGAATTTTTAATCACTCAATTTGGATGAGTGAAAATCAACTTATGGCCAAAACACCACAACTACACCCAAAACAAAGCATACCCGTGAGCTACCCGAAACTCACATTTAAAACCTATTCGGAGCCTTGTGAGTTACAATTTGCTCCTGCCCCTTCTATACATTTGTAGCTTTAGCTCTATGTCTTACGCACTGGAATCACTCCATTTGGATAATTATAACTTAACCTATAGCCAAAACAAGAACATGATTTAAAAAAAAAATTTGACAGCAACTCCTTTGAAACCTCACATTTCCTTTATACAAAAATTTCTAAAAACCAATCCAAACCAATCAAAACAACAAAACACAACTTACAGCAACCCCCAAAACTTGTTTACAACCAATACAAACACTTTCATCTAAAAATTTTGGGGTTTCCATCAACCCAACTCAAGAAAATAAAAGTTAGGGTTTGGTTTCTATACCTTTAATCTTTTGATTCTTCAATACCAAGCATCCTTCCTCCACTTGATCTCTTAAACTCTTGGTTACTTAAAGAAAATCATCAATCTCCTTTCTCCACAAGCCCTAGCTCTCTCTTTCTCTCTCAAAACGGAATTGCCCAAATGTGAAAATGGCTTTCTAAGACCAAAATTGGCCTTTAATCCCATTACATCGCTAAGGCCATGTTCGCTACTCCATTAATTCCCATTTACTTGCCATTTTAACACTTCATTTCACTTTCATTTCAATTTCATTTCATTTTATTCACATTTTTATTAAATTTATTTGGCTCCTGTAAAATTTCTGGATTTTTATCACTGCTTAGTCATTTAAATCGAAAAATATACTCTTGAATTTATTTTACACTCAACATGTTATAAAACTGATATATTTTCTCAGTGCAAGATTACAACTGTCCACCGACGACTTAACCAATTCAGGTTTAGGGCATCAAGTCATAAGGATTTCAACCACTAACTCTTCAAGCTTCATCTCGCACTTTAATGTCAACTCAACACCTACAATTTGTTAGACTGTACCTATCCACTCGTGTAACGAGCAACAAAGTCGATGACTTCTAACCAGTTGGTTTAGGGCACCGGGCTTTAAAGACTTTCGCCATATACCCCTCGGACTGTGCTCGAGTTTCAAGGCAAGTGTCACAATTTTTTTTCTTTTATGTATTTATTTATTTTGAAAGACTCATCGTCTTCTTTATTCAAGGGTCTCGACCTATTAAAGGTGTTCAAAAGGTACTAGGTCGAACTTTTGCAAGGATTAGGAGGCAAGACAGTTTTTTAGCTTAATATTGAAACCTAATGCACAAGTAGGGTTAATTCAAAGTGGAAGAAATAAGGTTAAAGACAAGAAGAATTTCCAATAGTTCATCAACTCCAACTAAGCATAACACCATTCTATCAACAAAGAATGGACAAGACTTCAATTTCTCAAATAGCAGCCGAGCATTACAAAAAAATAAAAAAACTGTAAATGAGAAATTATAAACAAAACTAAAGCATGTGTTGAAAACTAAAACATATACTCAGATCAGAAAAACTAACTAACTAGCAAGCCATTCAATTAAACAAAACATACTAGCTTTCAAAATATAACAACACTTCTTCCATTAACTTCCCTAACCGAATTCAACATTGTCCTCAACGTGGTATGGAGCAGAACTTAATGAAGGTGCTGATACTCCTCGCTACCGCGGAGGGCCGAACCTCATCCTCATCCTACGACTCAAGCAGAGCACGATTTGTGCACCGGTGCAGCCGCTAAAGCTACCGGTGTCAGCCGGAATGACCACCGACGTGTGAGGCGGCAGGCCTGGGCGAGGTGAACTCCTTCTCGTCTGTCCAAAGGGACTGACCGTGATACGTACCAGGCTAAGTGGGCCATTTACTTTGAAAGTTCGCTCTCATTCGGGCCGAAGTTCCACCGCCTCCATCAGATAAACTTGATGAATGGTGAAAGGACCAATCCACCTGGACTTTAGTTTTTCCAAAAAGATATGAAGTTTGGAATCATAGAGCAAGACTTTATCTCCTGTTTGGAAATGTTTTCGAACCACCATTTGGTCTCTCGCTTATTTCTTAGATCTTTCTTTTCGCAATTTGAGTTCAGTAAGCATCATTTCTTTCCTTTATAATTCATTAAGGTCAAGAGACCTTTACTCCTGGCCTTCCAGTCCATGTCAGCTTTTAATCAGCTTCACCATGCCTTGTATTCAATTTCCACAGGAAGATAGCATGCTTTTCCATAGAATAGCCGATTTGGGGACATCCCAAGAATGGTCTTGAAAGCTGTTCTATATGCCCACAATGAGTCTAGCATCCTGATGGACCAATCTTTTCTGTTTGAATTCACCACCTTCATCAAGATGGTCTTAATCTCCTTGTTAGCTAGCTAACCTGTCCACTGGTCTGAGGATGATAAGGAGTGGCCACTTTGTGTTTCATCCCATATTTAGCTAGGAGGGTTTCAAAGGGTTTGTTGCAGAAATGGGTACCTCCATCACTGATTATAGCCTTGGGGACTATAAATCTGGAGAAGACATTCTCCTTTAAAATTTTTAGCACCACCCTGTGATTGCCTCAACCCACTTGGACACATAGTCAACCCCTACCAAGATGTATGAATAACCAAAAGACGTAGGAATGGCCCTATGAAGTCAATGCCCCAAACATCAAACATGTCTACTGCCAAGATTGGGTTCAAGGGCATTATGTTACGGCGAGTAAGCTTCCTGAGTCTTTGGCATCGATCGCAAGTACGGCACATGGCATGAGCATCTTTGAAAAGCGATGGCCAGTAAAAACCAAATTGTGTGGATCTTCATAAATTGTCTTTTGTGAAGCAAATGACTCTCCATAGATATTTTCATGGCAGCTAATGAGATCCCCGTTGTTTCTTCAGTACACCTTCTAATGATTTGATCTATTAATCAGATTGAACAAAAATGGTTCCTCCCAATAATAGGAATGAATCTCAAGTAAAGCAAGCATTGGCCTGCGGCTTCCAATCAACCTAGATCTCTGCTTTCTAAATACTAAATATGTGCATACTCAAAAGGGGCATTCTCTATAAGCGCAGAGACTCTCAGTGAACTCATCATTAATTGGAGGACCGGTGGGAGTCATGAGTTAGTCAATCCGAGAGATGATCTCGCCACTACATTCCACCCTCTTCAGTTTTCGATTCGAGGTTAAATTCCTGGAGTAGGAGAACCCACCTGATAAGCCTTGCCTTAGAATCTTGTTTAGTTGACAGGTACTTCAAAGCAGAGTGGTTTATAAAAATAACAATGAATGACCCCACTAAGTATGCTCGACTCACTTAAGGCATGTATCATCATATGTACCATTTTCTTCTCGTGGTTGTGTAATTTATTTGAGCTCTCCATTCAAAGTCTTGCTCGCATAATAAATCACGAGTAAGCCTCTTATTTCTCCGCCAAGAACGCCCCAATGGAAAATCAATCGTGATCACACATTACTCAAAGGTAGCTTGGGTGCTCTCACCATAAAAAGTAAAGAATGTGATTTGAGCTCCTCGTAGCTCTTTTGGCATCTTCCATCCTAAACAAATTTGGTATCCTTGACCAGCAGCTCGCAGAGGGGTTTTGCAACTTTTGAAAAGTCTTTAATAAACCTCCTATAGAAACCTCGTACGACTGAATCAGCTTCACCGCCTTTGACATTCGTGGGAGGTGGTAGCTTAGAAATAAGCTTTCAACCCGCTTTATCAACCTCACTTCCTTGTTGGAGATGATACGTCCAAGGACTATTCCCTTGATTTACCATAAAATGGCATTTCCCAATTAAGTACCAAGTTTTTTCTCGATGCATATGTTTAACAATCTCAGGCGGTCATTAGGCACTCCTCAAAAGTGCCCCTATATATGGTGATGTCATCCATGTACACTTCCATAATGCGTTCCACCATATCACTAAAGATACTGAGCATACACATTTGGAAAGTGGCAGGTGCATTGTAGAGGCCAAAAGGTATTCGCCTGTAGGCATAAATCCCAAAGGGGCAAGTGAAGGTGGTCTTTTCCTGGTCCTCCATAGCGATTTCGATTTGAAAGTATTCGGAGTAGCCATCTAGAAACAATAAAATGGTGCTCTAATCTTCTCCAGAAGCTGATCCCATGAAGGGCAAGTGAAATGGTATTTCGTCACGTATTTAGTCTCATGTAATTTATACATACCTCAAACCCGTGGTAAGGCGAGTAGCATATCTTCTCCCTCGTTTCAGAGACAATAGTTAACCCCGACTTCTTGGGGTATGACTCAGTAGTGCTCACCAAGGACCTGCTTTGAAATGGGTAGATAATGCCTACGCATCAATTTTAAAACTTCAACAGCACACTATCTCGTGATGTGGATTCAATCATCTCGTGGTTGTCGTGACCGTCTGGCTTCCTCCTTCATGTAGAGGATGAGTGCAAACCAAAGGGCTAACTTCTTTAAATTCAGATTCATTATCCAATGGCTTGTTTGCACTTCCTGAGGATTCCAAGCAACTTGCCTTCCTGTGAGGCGTTTAGGGATGAAGAAATAACCATGGCATTGGTCGCCCTCCCCTAAGTATGCATATTTCAATTATGTGGGGAGGGGTTTGAGATCAAGCTTTAGGGGCTTTTCCTTCTATTTGTCTCTTTCAATCAACAAGGGGAGGATTTCTTCCTTCTTTTTCCAAGGACAAAAAGTAGCACATAAATATGATAGTTCATCCAGTGTTTCAAGAAGCTTTGCCAATTCCTCTATCAATTCTGCTTGTGGCTACAGCTGCTCACACTCTTCTTCCACAATGGTGTCAATTAGACACACCTCTTCTAGGTCTTCTTCCTTAGGGTGAACATGCTTTTTGCCGAGATGAAAATGTGAGTTCCAAAGGTCATAATATCACAAATGTAAGCCGCATAACCCCATTTTGGACAATCGATGATCGTATTCGAGGTAAACAAGAATGGCCTTCCGAAAGTATAATGGGCACATAATCGCTCCCACACCCACCGCACACATCAAGAACAAAGTCCACTGGGTAGTAGAATTTTTCCACCTGCACCAAAACATCTTCAACAGTGCCCTTGGGGATTTTTACTGACCTGCCTGCTAAAGACAGGGTAATGGTGATGGGTTTCAATTCTCCTAACCCCAATTGCTTATGACCGAGCAGGCTCCACACCGCCCCAAATCTAAGTAATGCCTTTTCCACACAGTCTCTCCAATGTTCACTAATATGGTAGGAAACCCTCGATCTTTGTAATTTCACCGTATGATGACACTCACCGCTTCTCTCGCCAAAAAGGCCTTCTTTCCACATTCACCCTCTCTTACGCTAAAGGCATAAGTCCTGGCAGAACTCGCATAGGTCGAACTTGTTTAATCATGTCTAAGAGGGTCGTTGATTTTCACCGTCTCAACACTTCAAGAATCTCAGCCAAGTTGTTCACCCCCGCTTCTTAGCGTTTCGAGGAAATGGTGGAGGCATGCTCTTCTTCATCATGTCTTCCTTGATCACCATCCTTTCGTTCTTATCTTCACATTCTTACCTTCATCAAGTGGCTTGCATTGGTCGCTCAACTTTTTACCACTTCTCGTGATAATCGTTTACTTCATCCATTTTAGGAGCAATTTAATGAAAGCTTATGTCATGAACTCCCTCGGGGTTTTTTCCGGTTTGTCAAGGGAACTTCCCTTTTCTTGTACTCGTGCTGATCAGTCGCCCTAGATGGAATATCAGAAGTTGTCAATTTTCTGGGCAATTTCATTCTGGAACCCATATATTCTTTTATTCATAGTGCTTTCCACAGTGTCAACCCTCTGATTTAATTACACGTTCACTACTTTATGCTCTTCCACAAAGTTACCCACCACCTTGCTCAAATTTAGAATGGTCTCGTTCCAATTGAGAAGCCGGACTGTGGCTGATGGCCGAGAAGTCATGATATCAGTGGGAGGAGCAGAGGTGCATACTATGGAGGTTTTGGCTTCAGGAGAGATTCAGTGATTTCCAACTAATAGTGGTTGTAAGTGTTTCCATTGTGCATTAGTTGATGGCTCAATTGACCAACAACATTCCTCTCTCTTGTCTCTACTAACATCTCTCATCATTTTAATAGTCGACATTGTTCTCAAGATGCTCCATGGATCGACAAATGAAGCATGGCTTGCTTGGCACAGAATCTCGCCTCATTGCTTCGCACCTTATGCGAGTTTCTCATTTCCAGCTTCTTCCAACCTTCTGAAGGAAGTGAAACTTTGCTTTCATGTCCATGTCCTCCAAAAGAGAGTACATGCCACCCCTCGTACCAGTCAGGTCTCATCTTCTATCTCCTCAGTCAGCCTTGATCCCAACCTTTTGAAGCCTCAACTACATAATTCAGGAAATCCAAAGCTTCCTTTGGATTTTTGCTCAAGAAATCTCCTCCGCACATAGTCTCCATCAATTGCTTCATGGCAAGAGAAATTCCATCATAAAGTAGCTGACCAACAACCATGTGTCAAACCCATGGTGTGGACAAGCATTCAGTGCTTCCATATACCTTTCCCAACATAATTTTTCCTCAATAAATTTAGTAGCGGAAATCGCCTCTTCAAACCATTTTTCCGTGAGTAGAGAAGAATCTCTTCAAAACTAAGCCCAAGATCTCCGCTTAGCTCTGTATGCCTCGTCTTAGGAGTCAGCCAAAATTCTGGTTTTATCCTTCAATGAAAGGAAAAAGCTCAGCCTCATTAAATCCATCAGGACAAAGATCCTCCGAAGGTGTTGTAGACTTCCTCAAACTCTCTCATGCGAGGTTAAACCCAGAAAATTCTAATTTTCTGAAAAATGGTAAAATAGTAATTTATGTCAAAATCCTGAATTTTTCTAGATCTCGATTTACGAAACTGGGACTTCACCGTTGAATTGTCCAAATCTGCAACCACATCAAATTTCACACTCGTGGATACCAATTTCACGTTTTCGAGGCAACTGTGAGGGGCAGCTGGGCATACTTGGCACATCGCGGAGTGACTCAAGAGGTGCCATGTGTCATGTGCAGAATGAGTCAAACAAGAGCTCAAGTGTGGGGCCATGGAGAGACATATGACATCATGCCATTAAAGAAATCTTATGTTAGGATGGACGAGAGGATAAGGTAATCCTATGAGCCAATAAGAGAGGTCATGTGGCAAGAGAAGTACTCTCCCACTTGACCAACTTGACCCAACCGATTGAGTGGGGGGAAAAGAGAGGAAAATAGAGAGAGAAAAGGAAAAGGAGAGAGAAAAAAGAGGGATTTTAGAGAGAGAGGCTCTACTTTCTCTCTAGATTTCCCAGTGATCGGTCTAGTAAACTCTGACGAGGCAAGGAGCAAAGTTGATCCCCACTGCAAGAGCTACGTGTGGGTACGCTTACTTAGTTTCAACAAACTCTCGAAAGGCAAAATTTTCTCCTACTTGTTTTATTCTTCGCTAAGAGTCATTTTAATGGATAGGATATTCGAGGCCCGATGGCCTGGGTTTTCAGCTCAAAGATTTTAGAATCGGAAGCAAGAAATCCCTGGGAGGGTTTCTCACAGCCCGGAATCGACCGCGGACTGCTTGTGTGTGGATATGTTATCGCTTTGATCACAATACGTTGTGTTATTTCAGGATGCTACGTGGGCAATCCCAAGACGGATACTGATTTTATATTAGCCCATGTGTGAGCTAATTTTATGTTATTTGCTTATGTAAGGAATGAATAACAGATGATCAGGTATAAATTTGCTGGTATATGCATGTTTAATATATTAATACTTAATTGTCATAAATCAAGATATTTCGTATTTCATACGCACCTAGGATAACCTAGAATAATAGGTGGAGCATGACATGAAAACGTGGTTGCTAGATGGATTTCAAAGGAAGATTTTTCAAGAACGGCTTGGGAGAGTCAGTCTAAATCGCTTCATCTCTTGAGGAAGACCCATGACTGCTTCTCGAGAGTTATCCAAAAGAATTCACCCTTGAAGGGTTGTCCAATAGATTTTACCGAAATCAGATATGTTTTCAAGAATAAAACCTTTGTTTGAAAATGTTTTCCTCGTACTGGCTAGGCATGCGTGAGGGAGCCGCAGGCCTATAGCTAGGAAAGGGTGAGTCACATTCTCATCTATTTCATGAGACATCGAGTATAATCGATATGTTTTGTCAATGTTTAGTTCATTGCATGAGCACTTAGGTGGGGAGTAACTCATGTAGGATAATTCCACTACCGGGCATTGCTCACCCCATCGAGGGAAAATTATTTCCTCGTGTACAAGGTTCACTGGGATGGGACGCATCCGAGGTCTTAGAGACGAAAAAATGGCCATGTGTGGCCTTGTTATGTATTTTTGTAAAAATCTGGGTAAAAGACCCAGTTTTGGATAATTTGTAATCAAAACAAATTGTAAATTAACTTATTTTTGTATAAAATATACATTTTGGTGAGTATGGATGTATGGGTCGACGTGACCATTTTTACTCATGTTTGGGTCTTATGATATGAGACACACAGGTTTTCCGCAGGTTGACGGTGGTCAACGAGACACCCTAGGATTTGGGGCGTCACAATAAGGGTTCTCACTCTCCATGCCATGAGAAGTGGGAAGAAGTGGCATAAGGTAAGGCCTAACAACCATTTACTACTGATAAGACAACGCAGGTGCAATTTCACCGAGGAGGGTGTATGCGGTCCCCATGATATATATGCATTGGGGATTCATTTCCACGTCGCGACTTTGGTATTCTTTAGGTAGAGTTTGCGTTCCAATGGTTTAGAATTTAAGGTAGATTAGTAAAAATCGAATTCCACAGAATAAGATTCGACCGAGTTTCACCTAACACTGCATCGTAAAGATAGCTACTATAGTACAAAGTTGGGTTCTGTGGATCGTCTACGAGATGGGTTTTCTTCGTGTAAATGACTGACATTGAAGTTTAAACTGGTGAATTCATTTTTGGATTTTGGGTTGTTATAAAAGTGGATTTTTTGTGGTGAAAACTAAAAAAGTAAATGAAGTAAAATATAAAAGAATTCCTCAAGTATCGTGCCTACCGGACTCGTTCCTTAGGTAAATGAGGGTTTCTGTATCTTTTCTCGCATTGGGGATAGTAACATATAGTTACTTCCCGAATTGGATCTTGGTTTAACTATAAAACTTAACCCTCTATAACTATCCTTGAAAATGGTATTCACTGAGTATTAATGGTCTAAGACATTAAAAACATGTTTCTTTGACTCACCTTTCCAATAAATTTCATAAATGATAATTCACCCAATATCATTGATCTAGCAATAAGATCCAATGAGCCTTGAAAGCTTACTAAGTATCAATTATCCAAGGTGACTCAAGGATTTAAACCTAGAGTTTAAGAAAACACATAAATGTCAAGTAGTCACTTTTGGAAAACATGAGAAACCTCATTTTCCTCAGTTCCTTTGCCCCGTGTCTCTTTACTTCATGCGAATGAGGGGTTTAGCTCACTCATCCTCTGAGTTGTCATCCCTTAGGGTGTTTCATTAGTGAGAAAAAAAGAAAATGAGAGAAAATGAAAAGAAAACGGGAGCTTGTTCGACAAGCTTCCTCCAAACTTCAATTATGAAAAGTTCGATTCCTTTACAAAGTGTTGTTTGGGCATTATATACCACCCAAAACAATGCAAATTACCAAAATGAGAAAAGCAATAAACTATTACAGGGATAAAATGGGGAGAAACAAAAAAAATGAGGTCAAAAAGTCAAAAGAAAAGGGGCAGATGCTTAAAATTTCGCAACCTCAAGGAATCGTTATGTGTTTTCGTGATGCCTTCTCCGGTTCGCACTATAGTTCCAATTGATTTCTTCATGCTCAAGCTACATCCCTATCTTCAATATTTATAGCCTGTGAAAACTACAAAAACTGTTATAAAATTGATCAGAAGCATAGCTAAGTCCTTTAACGCGTCAATCGGGTCAATTACCGACACGCAAAAAGTGCTCAAAACTTGAAGTGTTAAGAGTATGTAACACTATTTAGGTAGTAATTAGTAGCACACAGAGTTTTAATTTCGTTAATTATACATTTCACATGCTTGATTGTTTTATCATTATAATTGGTCGGACACTTTGTTCGCTGATCTTTTACTCATTTTGTTATGTCACTCGCTTTCAGGGTATGCCCATTCTATTCACCTCGACACATTATTTTATCATCATTAGACATTCCACTTATTTTGATGTGGCCGGGTCATTGTCTCACTATTCTCAGCAACATGCTGACTTCCTCTTTATCTTATTCTTTACATGTATTCTCTTATTTTTGTATATTTCATTCACAGATCTAGTTAATTATATTGGTTGATATTTTATTTATCGAGCATGTCGATTCCTCCTTGTTGTATGATCGCTTCACTCATCTTGACACATGTATATTTGATTAATTGATTATCTCATTTGCCTTGACATGTTGATTATCTCAATTATATATTTACCTCATAACTTTAGTATGATGTTTTGTTATATATTCACCTTGGAGAATTTACAACAAAACTTCAAATCTCTATGACGCTTTGTTCCTCGCGCTTTCAAAAAATGTCACATTATATTAGACATGCCATGACATTTTTCTAAAAAAACGCCATTATTTGCACATGTTTTTCTCTTATGACACTTATTAGAAGTGTCATTGTTAAGACTATTAGAAAATTGCACTTTAATTTCTTGACTCCTTAAAAAGTGTAAAGGAATTAGGTGCTAGAAATTAAAAACCTAGTGTCATTGATATGAAAACATTAATTTTTAATTTATTGATTCGGAACTAATTACTCTTGTATTTTTTATTTGTAAATAAGTAATAGTATTTTAAATTTTACTTTATTACTCTTTTCATAAATTCTAGATTAATAAAAAAAAAGATTATCAATATTTAGTTGAAAATTATTTATTAAAAATAAAAAGAAACTTATTATCAATTTTAAATATTTTTACATTCAAAAAATGTTTATTTATAAAATAAGTAATAATATTTAATTATTAAAATTTATCTGTTAATTTCTCCTTTTTTTTTCATCTTTATATTAAAACCCAGATGTTATAATCCTTAAGATGTGACTGACAAATGGCAACTATTAAGAGGATTCCCTTTGTAAAGAGAAATAATATTATTAGGTTTTTTTAGCAAGTAAGGAGGCTTCATTCCATGAGGGAAGAAAAATGGAGAAACAAAGAAATTAAAGGGGAGGTTCTTTTGGACTCCGATTCTTCATGAAGTCAATTTCCGTACCTCTGTAGCTTTTTCGCTTCCAAAGAAGTATATATTTATCCAAATTTTCCCCTGCTCCATAGAAAAGTAACCATTAATTTGTCCATCATGAGCTCTTAGGAAGCTTTTCATATATTTTTGCATAATGTTGAAATCCACCCTTTTGTGTTTTGTTTAATCTCAAAAATCTTATGGCACTTAAATTCTGCATTTGTATGTGTAGAAGCACTGGGGTTTTAACAAGTTGGAAAGATCCAATGTAATCTTTCTCTGTTTTGTTTTTCATTTTCAAATGTACTATGAAAGAGATGATGGTTTTAACAAGCTTTACATCATTTTATTGCATAATTGTTGCTTATCGATAAATGACATCATTGGATTTTGGTTGATGCAGAGAGGATAACTAGGAGTGGCAATCTGGATTTTCTTCAAGGTTTGGTTTCTCACATAACTTTTCTCTCTCATGATCGATTCCGACTCTTACTTTCTTATCTAGCGCTGCTTCTATCATTTAAAGTCATCATCTCAAATATAAAATAAAGTCAAATATTTAAGGTATTTCGCCGAATATCTATGCCCATAACTTGTTCGATAAATATCATTTGAGAATCTTTTTCTTTTGGAGAGCAGATAACTCTACATTGCATGTTTTTCTTGCTTTGATATGCACTACAAAAGTGCATGATAATAAACAAAAATTTCTATTATCACAAAACAAAGCAGCAGAATTCTCATAACAAATAAGAAATTTCATATTGAAAAATAAATAATGTGACGCCTAAATCGCATTCATTGACAACCTGTCAACCTGGGCGGACACTCATGAATGTCTGCAACTGACACTAAAATCTGGGCAGTAGTCCCTTTGTATGTGAGCTCTACCAAAATATAGAACCTGTCCTAAACAATCACAATGACCTCACCGGGTCGACATGCGAGTCAAATAACTCGCCACTTAAGCCCCTACATCAACACTCACAAAATATATCCCAACTATATATAATAGTTTCAAGAGTTAATAAACTGTCTTGTACCAAACATATATCAAAAGTTTACAATTTTAACACATGTTATACGTAATCACTACCCAAAGCCAATAATCCGGGCTTTCTTCTAAATGCGTTCTACGAGCGCCGTCCCACACTCCCTCGCACCGAAATACAGATCCTCGACACAGGTGAGCAAAGCCTAGTAGAGATAATTTCCTGCTACTGTTACTCCCCAACAAGGTATTACAGATGACAAACAATCACATTCAAGCAATTTTATGAACTTACTCGAACGTCTACATGACCGATCCTGTCCCGAGTGCTCACCAACTCCCTCACACATGCCTAAGCCAATATGCGAGTAAATATTCAAGCCAAACAAAACTTGTTGTTCTCAAAACACACTACCAAGTTTTGGTAAAATATCGACTACTCCTTCGAGGCTTAATGTGCTGGAGAACCTTCCTAAATAATTCACGGCTCTCTGACGGTAATCATGGACCATCTCCCAACACAATTCTCCGGAAAATCATCCATTGAAATTCCTTTCACAAACATTTTCGTTTTTGTTTCATTTCATGTCATGCACTCACTCCTAATATTATAGGCTGCCCCAGTGCATATGGAATGTATGATGTCAATTCCAACACATTCATGCTAATATATTCACATGCATATATATTAACATAATTCAATCACATAAAGCATGTTATGTAAATTCTCAACCACTACACCCAAAATTATCTCACACCGGGCTAATTAACAAACACAAGCACCATTTTGAATCACTCAACATATAAAAATTCACACAAAAAATATTCACGTGAACACATTCATGTGGAATGTTAAACCTCGCCATCGTTGCTCACGACCACACGTATCAGTATTTTCCAATTTGCCTGTGCTTTCGAGACCGAGTTTACGACTTCAAAACAAGCTCGAACGTTCCTAACCATTTACATGGTTCTTAAACAAGGATTAACACAACTAGGAAAAGATCCCTACCTCTTGGAGTTGTCGAAACTCCACTAAATTTGGTGCCTACGCCAGTCCTCGCCGCACTTTCCTTCGCTCCTCCGCCTTAAACCGACGCTTGATCTACGAATCCTGTAGAGAAGCCAATTTCTCTCACTAAAAATAAAATCCAGCCACGCTAAACCCCAAAGATTCTGCCCCGCTTTCTTTTTTAAGATGAACACTGTTCATCTTTTGTCCTTTCCTCATTAACAATTTTATAATTCCCTATGTGTCCCTTTTCTTGGATTTTTGACACTTGGCACTATCTAGGCCGTCCATTTCCATCATCTCTCTACTCTTGCAACATGTGTCACAAGAGTACATGTTATAGGTGACTTTTGTCACATAACATGTCGCTTCTTATCAATACTGGTGTTCTAAAAACGGCAAATTCGATTGTCTCGAATCTCATCAATTCCTAATGGGTAGCTAGATTTTGCTAGACGATTCCAACGGTGAAGTCCGTTTCATCATCCGAGATCCAAAAAAATTCTGGATTTTGACAGAAATGACCATTTTGCCCTTTTTCCGAAAATTGGAATTTTCTCGGCCCAAGCATTCTCCTCCTTAAAAGAAATTTCAGCACCAAATCTCGTACAATCACTACTAAATGAGCATTCATATGCAACGTGCACTCTACCATGCATGTAAATAGTCATTAAATATTAAATGACTAAACACTTCATCCCTAAACAAGAAGTGATAGGTGGCCCAGACGTGTCCTCGCACTTTACACGTTGACTTCTCCACTCACGTTGCTTTCATAACACCCTCACTAGTCCTTCACTCGGCCTCACACCAAACTTGATCCCTAGCTTATCCAAAATGCACCCCGGTCCCTCTCCGGCTGGGTCTCATCCATGTCAATCTCAATCTCTCCCTAATCCACTACATGAGCTAGATTCAGCGAATTTCTTCTGAGCGTGAAGCATTTAAATACCCATGGACACCGACATGCTAGGCTAAGTAGCTTCAACTGACACGCTACAATGCCTACCCTCCCTCGAGTATCTCGAAGGGCCCAATAAACCCTGCCGATAGCTTCCCGCGCTACCGAACCTGACCACCTCCCTTAGGGCATCACCTCTGCAAGAAGACGTGGATCACCAACTCCTGAACCCCATGGCCGACGCTTGTACATCCGTATAACTCTTCTACCGCTTTGAGCCGCGGAGAAGACGCTTGTCGCATCGCCCATTCTGAGGTGTCTCTGACCGATCAGACCAGCTGATGGATTTCTCCCAATTTTGGCCCAACATAACTGCGTGACCTCGTATGTAGCCTCCCATACACGCCTCATATGGTGCCATCCGTATACTCGTCATAACCGGCTGCAGAAGCGAATTCCACTAAGGGCAATGTTCCTCCTGGGCCACCCTTATGATCCAACACGCATGCTCGCAGCATGTCCTCTAACACCCGTATAGTCCTCTCTGACTGACCATTTGTCTGTGGGTGGAAGGCTGTACTCATGGTCACAGACCATAGCCTGAAACTTCCAAAAGTGTGTCAGAACCTGGTCTCTATCCGACACTATGGATACGGGTACTCCATGTAGCCGGACTATCTCTCGAACGTACAACCGGCGTGGCACTTCCAATGTGAAGGTCATCTCACTACTAGAAAATGTGGCCGACTTCGGAGTTTGGCCCATTATCACCCATACCGTATCATGTCTCGGGCCAGGTCCGCGGGCAAGCGGGTCACAAATCCATCATGACGTGCTCCCACTTCCACTTACCACGTCCAATGGCCGGCTTAGTCCCGTTTGGCTTCAGCTCACTCTTTAACCTCGCGACACGCGGAGACATCACGAACAAGTTCCTTCACGTGTTCTTCATCCCGGCCCGCATTACCGACGATTTAAGATCTCGGGTATCTTCGGTGTCACCGATGCAATTTTAATAAATCGACAAATCGATCAACCCGTAACACTTCACTCCCACTGATATCGGAAGATCATTATCCGCATGCCGCCATCGAGGACTGATCAGACCGGTCTTGATGGACACTATCTCTGCGTCCTACCCCTGGGACTCAATCACTCTACTCAATAAAGACGGTGTAGCTACTAAACTCCCCAACGCACTTAAGCCCAAGCCATTGTATCAGAAGTCCAAACTGCCCCACGCCTCGAAAGATCCGCCACTCCCGAAGCCATACTCAGCCAATGCTCCCCGTGACTTCCGACCGAGCGCATCGCCACTCGCATTTGCCTTACCAGGTGGTAATGCAAAGTGAAGTCATAACTTTCTAGGAACTCCATCCATCTCAAGGTCTCATATCGAGGTCCCACACAGTGGAAAATATACTTTAGACTTTTATGGTCTGAGTACACCTCGAACTGCTCGCCATATAAATAGTGGCGCCAAATCTTCAAGGCGAAGACTACGACCGCCAACCCACAATGGGCACTTGCTCATGATTCTTCAACCTGGCGGAACTATAAGCCACTACCCTCCTAATGCATCAAACACATCCGCCGCCTCGAGGCACTACAATACACCGTGGTACCCCGTCCCTCGTCCGGACTATCAAGATAGGAGTCAAGTGTTTCCTTCAACTCCCCGGAATGGTCAGACGGCCATCCTAATCAAACTCACCTCCTTCCAGTCAATCTCGCCATAAAAAGCTAATTGGGAGAAATCCTTAATGAACCTTCTGTAATACCCACCAATCCTAAGAAACCGCAGATCTCAAGACTCCACTCGGCCTTCCTAAACTCATCACCGCCGACCTTCTCTGGGTCCACCGACACACCCGATACCGACACCACATGTCCCAAAATATCACCTCAAGAAGCCAAACTCGCACTTACTCGAACTTAGCACAGCCGATGGTCTCTCAACAACTGGTACAATCCTCAGCGATACCATGCTCCCACTGACCGGAGTAGATCAAAAATGTCATCCACGGCTGACTATGACAAACCGATCTTGGGATAGGTTGGAATACCCTATGTATGAGGTCCATGAATGGCCGCCGGGCGCATTCACAATCCAAAGCGGTATCATCAGAACTCAAAGTGCCCATAATGCGGTCCTAAACGCCGGCCTTGTGTGGATATCCGTTCCTAACCTCACCGATGGTAACTAAATAAGGTTCATTCGGGAGTGTGACTCGCGCCTCCTTTAACCGATCAAACAAGTCATTAATCTCAAGGGTGCAATGATTCGATCGTAACCCCTGCTCAACTCGCCTCGTAGTCAATGCACGGGGGCGGTCTCATTCTTCTTCGCAAACGTAACTGAGCGCCTCAAGTGAAGTGCTTGATCAATGAACTCTTGGCCCAAAAGAACTCCCGTACTGACTCCCAGCCCCCGCAACTTAACCGTGGCATCCCTATGCGGAGTCATAGAGACGGGCGACGTACCAGGTGTAACTCGACACCAAGTCTACAACCTCTCTCGCGAGGCAATCCCTGTGAGTTTATCCGAAAAACATCCACATACTCTCGCAAACTACCGAGGTAGATCTAAGTCCGGGGCCTCACCGCTCCTTCCTTTAGTGGTAAGTACCAAGTAGCCAACTCGCCAATCGCCTTCGACACTGACTCGTATACTGCCTGGGAAAATATCATGCTTCGTCTCAAATACAACACGAGTACCATTCAAGGTAGAAGCAGAACCCTTCTACGCTCATAATCGATAATGACCTTGTAAGATGTCAATCAATCCATCCCTAGGATGCCATCGAACTCTGACATGTCCATGATCCTCAGGTCCACTGTGAGTAGAGTCCCTGAGATCTCTAACTCGCAACCACGACATATCATTCCTATCCTCGCCCTAATCCCTAAGGGAGAACTCACATACAAAGGCTCCTCTAAGGTCTCAACCTCTAAGCCCAACTCTATCACTGTCATTGTCCCCTGTTTCAGCTCTAGGAACTCCTGAGCTTTCGCATGACGAGCAGTGTCCAGAAAATACTTACTTATGAAAAGATCATGGAACTCTGCCCAAGTCATGGCCTCTAGATCTCTAGAGGTCTTTGCCCAATTCCACCATATTTGGGCCTCACCCTCTAGCTGGAATGCACTAGTCTAATCCCTACCGTATCGTAGGTAATCCCATAGCCTCTAACACCTTCTCAATCCGCATAAACCAATGGTCTGCCACCACTCTGATCTCCTCCTCAGAATGCCTGGAGTGATGACGTGCCCTAACCTCCTGGAGGTTACTCTGACCTCCCGACCACCGTGACTACCGTGGAAATAGCCAGCGAATGCAATCCCTACAAACCCGACAAAGGCCCGCCCACAACACCACGCAAGCCACTGCACTCCCTCAGCCCCCCATGTCCTCGCCCTCGACTCAAATTTCCATCCACACATGTCAAAATGACAAGTTAATATCCAATGCAAAGATCTCCAAGGCGTAAACACAAATTTCAAGACACTATTCACACATAGAAAACATTTCATATACAATGTCTCAGATTCATAGGAATCAGTAAGACAATAATTCCACATTAAATCATTTTTTTTAAAAACAAAAATTTTATTTTAGAAATTTTCATTCTGAAAGATTTTTTTTTTCATTTGATTTGATTTGGATTTGATTTATTTATTTTTATTTTTGAAAATCTGCGGAACAAGGTTCATGAACAAGAGGTCCAAACAAAGGACTCAAAATAATGCAATCGAGTCCAAAACTAGGTTATGCACAAAGGTGCACACACTGACCCCGTCAGGCATGGCGCCCAGTTACAGACAACAAGGCTCAGTCAAGGCTGGGTCGTGTCGTGGCTCGTGCCCCGACAAAGGTCGCAGCTCGCAGCCACATGTCGCAGGCCCAGGCGTCAGATCGTGGCCTTGTGTCGCCTCGCCCTTGCACGTGATCGCAGCCCCGGGGTCAGGTTGTATCGCGACACAACTGAATGCGCCACGCCTCTCACTCGTTCTTCACACATATACAACATCAGATCGTGACACACCCCACCGCTGCTTTTCTCCGTCACGACACTTATCAGACGTGACCCCTCACTCCTAGTAAAGTCCCACCACACGATAACCGATTGTATCAGGACACACCTCCCACCAAATCGTTTCCGCCGTCACGATACAACTGGATTAGTCTCGACATGCTTCCTGTACCACGCACGCCTGTAGGTTACGCCACGATACAATTTCCATTGTATCGTGACACAGCCAAGCAAGAGTTTTTAACCACCCCGCTTCGCTTCCTTTTTTTCAGCACACATTTTTTTCATTCATACTACTGGAAAAACTTCCCAAAAAACATATATACATTTTTTTTTCTAATTTTCCAGTACATCCAAATAAATTTATTAAAATTTATTTTATTTATTTTTTTCTTCAGTTTTACACACTGTAAAACCTTAGAAAAATTTCTTCACATCTTTTTTTTTTCCAATAAACCAAATAAATTTCTTAAAATTTATTTTATCCATATAGTCTTTTTTTTTCCTATGTGCTAATCACTACAATAATAACACACAACATTCATAACAACCAACATGTTATACACTCAATCACACATAAAACACAGTGGATGTAGTGTTCTAATCCTGTCCCGTGATTGTCTAGGTAATCACATACCTAACCCTACATCGAGCCACTAAGTGGTGATGTTTTTACACCTCATGACCATGGCCTAAGCCCAAGTCCCTCAAGCCCTAGGTAATCATATACCTAAGCTCTGATACCAAGCTGTGACGCCTCAAAATAACTATTAATCCCACAACTCCATGGACATTTGCAGATCGTTCGTGAATCGACATCACTCGAAAATCGCAGAGTCTCCTTTCAGACGGAGCTCTACCCAACATGTAACCCGTCCTAAACAATCACAATGACCTCACCGGTCCACATACGAGTAAAAATAACCGCCACTCAGCCCCCGTGATCAACACTCACAAAATATATCCCAATTATATACAATAGTTTCAAGAGTTAATAATCACTTTACCAAACATATCAAAGTTTACAATTTTAACACATGTTATACAAAATCAATACCCAAAGCCACAATCTCGCTTTCTTCTAAAATGCTGCCTCTAGCGAGCGATCCTCGTGCACACTTCTAATTCGAAATATTGATCCATTGACGTGGTGAGCAGCTTCCAGAGATAATTTCCTACATGGGTTACTCTCCCCACCTAAGTGCACATGGCCATAAACAATCACATTCAAGCAATTACATGAACCTACTCGAATGTCTACATGACCGATCCCATGTCCCGAGTCCTCACCGACTCCCTCACACATACCTAAGCCAATATGCGAGTAAAATAATCAGTTTTCAAAACAAAACTTGTCAGTTTCGAAAAACACACTCAGCCGTAGTTTCGATAAAATATTGACTACCCTTCGAGGCGACGCGTTTGAGAGAACCTTCCTAAACAATTCACGGGTCTGACGTGTAAATGTCTGACCATCTCCCCAACACAATTCTTGAAAATCATCCAGCATTGAAATTCCTTTCACAAACATTTTCTTTTGTTTCATTTCATGTCACGCGAGACTCACTCCTAATATTCTAGTCGCCCCAAGGCATATGGAATGCATGATGTAAATTCCAACACATTCATGCTAATATATTCACATGCATATATATTAACATAATTCAATCACATAAAGCACGTTATGTAAATTCTCAACCATTTACACCAAAATTAGCTCACATGAGCTAATTAACAAACACAAGCAATTCATTTTGAATAACTCAACACATAAAAATTCACACAAAAATATTCACGTGTCACTATTCACATGAACAGTAAAACCCTCGGGTTACTGTTCACGACCACACAAAATAGGAATTTTCTCCATTCGGTTCAAAGCTTTTGAGACCGAGTTTACTGCTAAAACAAGCTTCATAACGTTCCTAACCATTTACATGGTTCTTAAACAAGGATTAACACAAGTAGAAAAAGATCCCTACCTTCGTGTTGGCCTGGAACTCCACTAAACTGGTGCCCACGCGTAGTCCTCACAAGACATTCCTTCTGTTCGCGAAAACCGACCGGTTTGATCGGTCGAATCCTGGAGAAGCTTACTCCCTCTCACTAAAATCAAAATCCAGCCACCGGCCCGAACCCCCCAAAGATTCTCGCCCTTTTGCCTTGAAGAAGATGAACACTGCTCACTATTCTTTCTCATTAACAATTTTATAATTCCCTATGTGTCTCTTCTCTTGGATTTTATACACTTGACACTATCTAGGCCGTCCATTTTCATCATCTCTCTACTCTTGCAACATGTGTCACAAGAGTACATGTTATATGTGACTTTTGTCACATCATATGTCGTTTATCTACACTGAATTTCGCACTCGAAAAACGCAGAATTCCAATCGTTCGAATTTGAGGTGGTAGCTAAATTTCAAGAGACGATTCCAACAAAGAAGTCCGTTTTCACATCCAGATCTAGAAAATCTCGATTTTTACAGGACCGAAATGATGATTTTTCCATTTTTCCGAAAATTGGAATTTTCTCGGGTCTTACAAATAAAATATAAATCTATGACTATTTAGGGAAGTTGTAGCTCCTAGATCACACAAAATGACATGCAATATTTTTTTTTCTAATTCATCCACTTCAAAAACATAAGTCATCAAAGAGGGAGCCTACTTGGGTTGTCGTATGAGTAAGTAACTCATATAAATTAAGTAATAAAATTTTTAGTTCATTTCTTAATTTGTAATCCGGTACAATGACTTGTAAGTAACTACAAAATATGTATGTATAAGATTTATTTTTATGTACATAAGGTCTCAAGATAAACTGCACAATGTTGAATGTGGATACTATCTGATGATATATATGAAATATATTATTGTTGATTAAGAATGTCTTGCATCAAAGGTATATGATGATTTACACTATTAATATATAAATTTGCAATTTTATTTTTCAAATGTAATCATGAAACTTTAATTTACTTTTTAATAGTTTTATGAGAAAAAATCTTACAATAAAGATGAGTTGAATGAAGTACGATCTGAATGGGTGATGTTGGTCACTCAACTCATACTTTATTCTGTTTGGTAAGCTTTGTGGACACCTTTTTTTGCATGGAAGCATAAACAAAATTGATATATCAAGCTATCACTTATGATGAGATTCATATTTTGTCTTTCTCTTTAGAACCAAATTGTGACTGAAGGTAAATTGTTGGATAGAATCACTTTAAAAATTCATAGTTTTTTTTTCCACTATCATGATATTTATCTAATTTTCCAATAATTGAATTAAGTTATTAATTTAATGCACAACTCATAGGTATCTAAAGGGAAACTTTTTTTTTTATTGAAGTTAGACGATCTTCCAACTTTGCAACAGTTTATGAACTATGGTGATACTAAAGGTATTTTCCATAAGGATATTAACTTCATTATTTTTTTCATTCATATTAAATATTTTAAAAGGGGATATGTAGTTGGAATTTTATTATTTTCATATAATCTTTTGTTTTTGCTTTCAACTATAAATTTTTTTTGTTGATGAGTGAGGAAAATATGAAGATTTATACTTTTGGCCTCAATGTATTACGATAACATTGTAAGTTACACTATCACCTTTATTAAACATATATTTTTTTCTACAACTGTAATTAATTATAGTTAATCTCTTTGCATGTAGGTTGCATTTTTTGGAAATTAACTTGTACTTTGTTAAGCTACAATGAAGCAATTTGTTGGAGATCAAGGCACCATTGGTTGGATGTAAAAAAAAAAAATGAATAGGGTTAAGGGAGTGAATGTTAAAGCTACTTAATTTTTTGTTATTTTAATATGTGTTTTTTTATGACATGGTCTTGGTTGAGAAATACAAATTCATCATTTGTGAATAGAAACTAAAATTTTTGCATATATCCGAACATCTTTGTTTTATTATGTGGATGCATTATAATCAACAATGGCATGTGAAAATTTATATGAAAAAATGAAGTGGTTTTGAAACACATTCCTATGAGTAAAATGATAGCAGATCCATTTATCAAGGCAATAGCGAGGGATGCATTTGTTAGGCATGCAAAATCCTTAGGCTTATGTAGGATATGATTAATTTGTACATGTTGACATACCACTTGTATTTTTGCTTGCAATAAATGAGAAGCATTTCACATGGTTTGCTTGTTTTAGAGTTTTTATTATGTGAATATGTTGGAAATGTTATTCAATACAATTCAATGACGTATGTCGTTAGACTTTAATGACGTATGTCGATAGACTTGATTGACTATCTCACATGAATAATCGTCTCTAACGCTATAGAGTGAGTATAGATCAAACCAATATTGAGATGACTAAGGCGCAATGGGATATGATTAATGTCACATTATCACTTACAAGGTCGCCTTAATGAGAATCAAGATGAGATTCTTTATATGAATTGATATAAATGTCTTCCCCACCATTCACGTGTCTATTTAGAGGAAGCTCGAGTGAAATTATATTAACATTATCAATTTGTAGACAAAGTTTCATGATTTGACGTTGCTGCTACATACATCAAGACTCATATGATGTTATTTATTTTATAATAAAGAGCAAGACATACACTCTTTTTTATTTTTGACAAAGAGAAGAGTTGCTCTATCATAACATGCATTTCATACAACATGTGCTAAATGACAAATTGGGAAGTGAGATAATGGATCCCTGCTTCTTCGCTATGTGAGTCCTAGAAACCCTAGATATGGATTTCATTTTTCCTTACCCTTTGTGACTTTTGACTATATCTGATGTGATGAGTTAATGTTTCCTATCTTATGATATTTCCCATAGTCATAGAATGATTCGGCTTAACGGAGCATTCCTAGAAAAGCGAGTTAACTCAAATCTAATTGGTATGAGGGCTATAGAAAGAGTATTTTTAGTTTATACACTGCTATCAGATTCATCTACCGAGTTATTTCGCCATAGAGCTTCAAGAACTTGAAATATTGAGTAATTGTAAGAAAGATTTGAGTATGGATCACAGAGGGATTGAATAATACCATTATGTGTATTAAGAAAGATACTGGGGGTAACAAGCACTTCTTTTTCCATTTAAGGTTGATGTCTCCTATAGCGGCTTATATGTAAGGTTTCTAATGTATCACCATTAGTGTGTTTCAGTTGCACTGCTCCATTCATTTGTATGAATTATTCTCTGTTTGAATCATTACTGATGTTTTAATGAGCCAAGCCTAAGAATGGATGGAGTGAGATAAAAGGGATTATTGGCATGAATCGCCCAAGTGGGTTTGACTTGACCCATAACCCAAGAGACAAATCTAAAGGATGTGTTTGCAAGCCATGAGACACATCCAAGGGATGTATCTCCCTGAAAGGATATCTTAGGTTTCTATAAATACAGGAAACTGAGACACCTTATGGGTAATATATGAAAACGTGATTTTCCCCCTCCTGAAAAAAACATTTTTAGTCAAAAACCTTCTATGTTTATGAATCATTCTCAATGTAGAGAAAGGGTGTTCGTACTGTGGAATTTTGGAAACAGATTCCATTCCAATGATCTAATTCTCACCTGAAGCATTGAAGACATCATTTTTTAGGCTTTAACAAGTAAGCACCGTCTTCTATTTTTCACTACAAATGTTGACAATATATCTATTTTTCGCTACAAATGTTGAAAATATATAACAAATTATTCCTACAATCTAAGATGATGTGATATTAGCTTTTTTTTTTTTTTTTTTAAAAGGATGATGTGGTATTTGGTGCTTCAAAAATGATTTTTTTCTATCATTCGTGATATAAACAACTAAAAGATTCTTTTTTTCAAAAACTTTTAAATTTTTATAATATTAATAATTTTTTTTAACAGTTAAATACTTTAGTTACAATATAGTAAATTGTTTATAGACTCAAACCCGATACCCCTCCATTCTCTATGCCCTACCTGTTTGAAACATTGAGGGCTCTGCCACATGAGATAATGCGTAAATAATTTTATTTTTATTTTAAAATTTGACGGATATAAATCAGATTCATATCCCACTCACACCCCGATAGCAATGGGGTCAGGCCCCATCCATATCCCTCCATGTGCGTACCTCAAAGGAGGTCCTACCATTGTGTCTAAACATGGGTTCGAAAAATAGCAGGCCCATATTCAATTAGTCAACCCAAATCCTTCCAATAATGTAAGATAGAATATTCCTAAAAGATAAGAACCTATTCGTCCAATCAGTCCTATTATCGTGGGTTCGAAAAAGTAATAAGACCTGTTAAACGGAATCCTCCAATAAAGGAAAGAGGATTATCCCAAATAAACTCCCTTCACTAATCCGCTGTTAACCCATACAACAATATGAGGAAACATATCCTCCAACGGGAGGACCTTACCATCGACGATCATCCACTATAAATACAAGGCCACCTCATCTACGAAAAGGCAATGATTCAGATGCCAATACTAATTCTCTAAACATTCTTTCTCTCAAGGAAGAATCGACTAAGATTTGATACACGGGCAAAGCCCTCACACCCCCTCTTTTCCTGATTTTTGCAGAGAAGTACTTCATCTAGGGCTCCGCAGATCAACGCGTGCTTAATCCTACTCAAATTTCAGATAATCCAAGAGCCCGTGATTCCACCCCACAAACAACCGGTCCAACTCATGAGCCCCACACGCTCCGTACCCCGCCCGTGAAAAAGCATTATCGCGCCGGCCTCGTGGGAACGACCGTTTACACAAACATAACTCGATTTCGCCATCGATGGCATCAACTAGGAACACGAGCAGAGCAACGCTAATCCTACAAGGATGCCGATCCACCAGAGATACGCGACAAGAGCCACCGCGGCCGCATAACTGTGCTAACACAAACGAAGTGGAAGCGCTCCGCCTCGTCAAACAACTCATTGGTAGAGGAGATAGAACAACTCACCAGACAAATACAACACCCCGAGAAGAGCTTGCGTACTGGAAGGTCACAATGTTCTCCCCGCGAGGGACAAGACTCCGCCACGTGATTCCCAAACACCGAAGTAGAGGCGGAATCTAGTCAAGTCAGGGCACTACACAACCAAATTCCTAGGGAAGAAATGAGCAAGACACGCAGGACGTGGCGAGAACGTGGAACCACAACATCCCCCACCAATTCCAAGAGAGCAGACATGGGAGCAAAGGTTCAGGGACCTCCAACGAGAGCTAAGCCATGTAAAGGAGGTAGTTAAAGGGCGCACCCCAGACACCATGGATACCTTGGTGCAAGAAACAATCACCTTTCTCACCCTGAGGTGCTAAACCACTCAAGCCCCGCCAAATTCAGATGCCCTGCTGGCTGTCACGGGCGTCAAAGATCCAAAGAGACCATCTCAATACCTATAAGAATCGATGAGCTGCATGGGTATCCGCGACTCACTGCTCTGGCAGTGGCATTCGCCACCACCTTAAAAGGCCCTAGCTATGGCCTGTTCAACAGAATCCCCTCTTCAACGATTTCCTCGTTCAGAGAGTTATCAATCGCGTTCGTCTCCCACTTCATCTGGGCTAGGACATACAGGAAGCCGGTTACCATCCTGCTAACCACTGCTGCAAACACGTGAAAATCGAAGTCATACGTGCAACCCGCTTAACGCCGAGTCCTCGAAGATAGATGTACTCACGAAAAGTTCACCACACACGCCTTCATACGGTCGGAGTACAACCAAAGACCCGATGTTCTCTATCTCAAAGAACTTCAAGCTAACATGGCCGAGGTTCTGCCAAAGCCGAAAATACATAAACGGAGAAGAGGCCCTCCCGTCTAAAGAAGGAAAGTTCTTCCGTCAAGAAGGACAAAAGACAAATAGAGAAGGACGGGGACCTGAGCCCCAAGAGGCAGGCAAGGGGAGACCGCAGAAAATCTCCGGGGGCTGAGCAGGAGCGATCCCCTAAAGACGAGGGAATCTTAAGGATCGCCTGGGCCCGTCGCAACCCGAAAGACGACGACGCTATTCACCTCAGCACTTCACTCCTTAACAAATTTCGTCGCAAGTTCTACATGAAGACGAACGCAGGCACCTTGATGGTCGCAGATGAAATCAAATCCCGCCACAGAGATAACTCCAAGCATCATGAGTTCCACAGTGGACTATGACATCGCGACCTGACAACTCAGATACGCTTGAGAAGAGAGATAGAGACCGATACAAATGGCGATATCTACGGGCGTTTATATCTTCTCGGGAACTAGCTCAAGGCCGCACTGTAACTGCATCGCCCTTCGCCCGCCGCTACCACCGCCGACAGACACCTATCAAGAACTCGGGGAAATCCACGTGATCTCGTGGAGGATTTGGCCGGAGGAGGAGAATCTAGTTCTGGGCCTAAGGCCCACTACAAGCAAAGATAAGATCTACAGACATGGGGAGGTATTGTCAAGATTCAAAGTGCCGCGAGCCCACTACTATCACATTCTCTCGATTCGTATCAGCGGTGTCAAGACTTTCCCCATGACGACTCCACCGTAATCCGCTATGAATTGTGGTAAATACAATCCAGCCCACTCCAATCCTAAGATTAACGAGAGCTCTACGACATCATTTTTTGCAGACGGCCTTCGACAAAATGGGAATTGGAAGAGAAAAGCTAGAACTTGTCAACACTCATCTCCGGGGGTTCTCAGGAGAAAAGGTGTTACCGTTGGGATCGATCCAACTGGTGCTAACCTTGGGGGAGCCCCCTTGCCAAGCAACGACGACAAGAAGGTTTCTCATAGGACGCCCACGCCCTATAACATGCCGTCACAGCCCTCTCAACGCATAAAAGCCATCCCCTCAAGATACCACCCGTAATCAAATTCCCGACAAGAAACTGGGATTCGCTCGAGGAATCAACGAGTGGCACGAGAATGCTATACCGCCTATGAAACAAAAAACTGGCCGACAATGTGAGCACCGGTGAGCTTGATACGCTGCGATGAAGTCGGCCACTTACCGAGCCCTCGAGAGCCGAGCCGCGAATATCGATATCGACCCGGGAGCATCTCGCCATACTCCAGCCCACCAGCGTGTATGGCCCTAAAGGCTCCCTCACACAGCTCCTAAGACGTAACATGGACGCTCTCGCATGGAAGCAGCCGATGAGTGGCATCGACCCCGCAGCTCATCACCATAAGCTAAATACCAACCCATCTCTGCCGAAGTACAAAACGCTGTTTCGCACCCCGAGAGGCAAAAGGCCATCAACGAAGAGGCCCAAGCTCCCTCCCAAGCAGGGGCAATCAGAGTGCAGAATCCCAGTATCAGCCATGTTGTGCCTCGTCACAAAGCAAATGGCAAAAACATGTTTGACATTTATTTCAACGATATAAACAAAGCATGCCTAGCGACGCCTTCCCTACCCAGATCGACTCCATCGTAGATGCCACGTTGTGCCATGAGCTCCTTAGCTTCACGGGATGCTCTCCTGGGCTATAACCGTGATAAGCAATGGACCCCGCGGGACCAGAGAAGACGCTATTCACCGCACAAAGACCACCGTTATCGTGCAATGCCGTCAGGGCTCAAGAACGCGTGGGCAACCTACCGTAGGTTAGTGAACCCGATGTTTCGTAAAATGTGATAGTATCAACAATGGAGGTATACATGACGACATACCGGGTAAATCCGCTACACTCATTCACATCGCCACCTCTCCGAGACGCTCCAGATCCTCGAGGGATTATAACATGAAGTCAATCCGGCTAAACAGCCGGCGTGTCACCGGAAAATTTCCGGGCTTCATAAATAACCACAAGGGAATCAAGCAACCGATAAAATAAAAGCACACGACATGCCATCAACATCCGATAAAGGAAGTACAACGACTCAATGCGGAGGATCGCGCTCTAAGTCGATTCGCGTCCAGGCAAGTGACAAATGCCAACCCTTCTTCCAAGTTTAAGAAAGCCTTTCAATGGTGACGAAATGAAGAAGCGTTTGTAACCTTGAAAGCTGCACTCGAGCTCGCCACCCATCTCTAGTAAGCCCAAGAGAAGGAGAAATCCTCACATTGTATCTGCAAGATTTGGGAATTTTCAACTAGCGCCCGTGCCTGTCAGAGACAAAGAAATGGTACAACACCCATTTACCACTGCAATGAGCCCCGAGAGGGGAGCCGGGGAGGAGAGGTATCCAAAATGGAAAAATTCATCACTAGCTCAGATCCGCAGGGGCTCCTGAGATCCTCCCGGTCCTGCTCTCTGCCACACCCACGTCCCGACCGAATACCCTATGAAGCAGTGTTATGACAAACCGCAGGTCTCGAGGTCGATGAAACGGGCCATGAAATGGAGCGACCGACATTCAGATAAGCCAAAAACAGCCATAAAAGGACGTGATCCTAGCCGATTCGTCAGTAGAATTGTCTCAAGAGAGTTTGTCAGTTCACCCACCAAGGACGACTCTACATGGAAGCTCTCTCGTGGATGGAGCCTCAAATGCACACAAGGACAGTTTAATCCCTGACCACCCGAGGGTACAGACATCAGCATGCAACAGTTTGGGTTCCACGCCTCCAAACAACGAGGCCGCACGAGGCCGTAATAGCAGCCTCAATCTCGGCCATTCATTAGGAGGTCTACGCCTAGAGGTCCATAAATAGACTCCCAACCGGTGGTCGACGATCAAGACACATGACAGCCAAGAGCAGAAATGATTCTGATTCGCAAAGTCCGCGATTTGTTAAAGAAGCTTGTATCGCTTAAGATCGGCACGTCCCTGTAATCGAGAATCGTGCCGACGCTTTCTGGGCAAAGCCGCTACGCCTTGCAGAAGACATCGGGGTATCAACGCCCATCGAATTTCGCAGCCCCCGCCGACCCTTTACGCCAAGATAGTAGCTCGCCACAACCGCGTCCGTACCAAACTGGATGGACCCTATTTGGGATTATATTAATGACGAAACCTTACTAGACGACCCCAAGGAAGCGGCTAAGATAAGAGTGAGATCCTCCAGGTTTACCAATCACAAGGGGAGCCTCTACAAACGAGGATTCTTCACACCCTTCCTAAAATGCATCGCAGGAGAAGACATTGAATAGACGTACAAGAGAAGTGCACGGCTGGCATATGCGGGATCCATATCGGGCTCTAACGCTACTCAGAAAGCTCGAGGCGTGATACTACCGCCCACAATGCTCAAAGATGCAACCAACCCAACAAAAGATGCCAGAATCTCACAGAACACGCTAAAATATCACGCCTCCCGCCAGCCTCCGACATCAATCGGGTCACCCGCCCTTCCAAAGAAGGAGGGCTGGACATATTGGGACTTTGCCCATCGGGCAAAGGCCAATGTAAATTTATAATCATGGCGGTAGATTATTTCACCAAGTGGGCTGAGGCCGAGCCCTTAGCCACAATCACATAGCAGAAGATACGCAACTTCGTATGGCGAGCAATCATATGCAGATTTGGTGTCCCAAGAGCCTTGGTCTCAGATAACGGAAAACAGTTCGATAACGCAAAATTCAGGGACTTTTGTGCCGAGCTCGGAATTAAAAATTACTATTCACGCCAAATTTCACCGCGAATCAAATGGGCAAGCCAAAGTCACCATCAACCCTCAAGACCGCCCCGAAACCAAGCCGGGAAGAGCCGATGTTGGGTCGATCACCTCCCTAAGTACTATGGGCCTATAGACTCCACACGTAAGTCAGCAACCCAGAGACTCCATTTGCCCTAGCTAGTAATGGGGCTAAAGAATTCGTTGAAGGCAGAGTAAAGTCTCCCGGGACCGAGCTAGCCTCTGAGGAACAAACGATGAGGCCCCGTTGGGCTCGAACTTAGAGCCCCCGGACGAGAAGCGTGAGCAGTTCAACACAGAGCGAGGAATACCAGTTGAAGACCGCTAGGCACTACAACAAGAGAGTCAGCCCGGTTACGTGTCGGATTTGGTCTTGAAAAAGCTTACTACCCGCAAGGAAAATCCAGCATGGGGAAGCTAGGCTCCCACCGGGAAAGGCCCTTATATTGTATCTGGGTCGCCGATCAAGTACTAGCGTAGCTCCAAACAGAGAAGGAAAAATCTACAAAGATAAGCATGGGACGTAAAAGCATCTTAAGCTTTTTGATCGCAGCACGCCCGTAATAAGGCCTTATGATTCCTAGCTGGGCGAGCACCGTTGTTATCTCATGTCTCAAAACTAGTCGCATGTAAAAAAATATAGATATATATACATACAATGGAAAATCTATGGAAATAAAAGTACATCTTTATTCCAAGTCATGGCCTGACATAATCAATGGCGTTTTGATTACATCATAAAAAGCATACAATACCCTACTCACGTTGAAGATGCGCCTCTAAGTGCACTCCAAGACGAGCAATACCCTCAAAAAAAGAAAAGGAGAAGCAGATGAGAAAGCCGTAGGGATAGAAAGAAGGAAAGAAAAGAAAAGAGGAGAGGTATAGCAGAGAGAGAGGAAGAAAGAAAGGAGAACGAGGAAGGAGGTGCAAGGATTCATTCCCCACCCCAGACGCATTCCCTAGCCAAGAGCTAGGGAATAACAGAACCCCATAAAGGGAAACTAGGAAAACACAACTCCCACACGGAGAAATTCGTAAACCCATTCAGAGGCGTTAGAGGAACCCCAACGGTGAAGCCGAACATCACATCCCACTTTCACACATCATCCGCCCCGCATGAAAGCGTAAATCTTTCAAAGCTGCATACGTAGGGCAAATGTAACTCCCTGCTTATAGGAAGCACTGGCAAGTGCATAAAACCGCCCAAATTTCCATCAATCAAGATAATGTTGTCAAGACCTTTCAATAACTATACAGACAACACTAAACGACTCTCCTAATGTGCGCCTTCATACGAAGAACCTCTCTCACAAGATGGATTCCTCACACAAACGGCCCTTCACACTCCAAGTCACCACGCGGCGCCATAAGCCCAAATTGCCACTCCGACGAGCCTCCCTTCCACACAGCGTATCGAGCTCCCACTATCTATCGTAGATCGAGCCCTTCTCCTCGCACCTCAAACAAAGGCTCCTCCCCGCAAATCTCATCGACGAGCTCCCTTCAACACATACGCACGAGCTCCCACTACTCCACGTGATTCCAGCCCTCTCGTACTCCTCAAATGCACCTGGCCCTCCCCAAGAATCTTATCGACGAGCCTCCCTTCAACACAAAGGCCGACGAGTCCCACTATCTCCATCGGGACGAGCCCCTTCTCCGCACCCCACCGCACCTGCCCCTCCCCGCAAATCTTATTGACGAGCCTCCCTTCAACACGCATGAGCCCTACCATCCGGGTCAGACGAGCCCCTCTCCGCACCTCAAAATGCACTCCGGCCCTCCCCGCAAATCTTATCGACGAGCCTCCTTCAACACAGCCGACGAGCTCCCACTACTCCATCAGACGAGCCCTCCTGTATTTCAAATGCGACGGCCTCCCCGCAAATCTTATTACCGAGCCTCCTTCCAACACAGCCGACGAGCTCCCACTATCTATCGTGATCGAGCCCTTCTCTGCACTTCAAATGCACAGCTCTCCCCGCAAATCTGATTACGACGAGCTCTCCCTTCAACACAAATGGGCTGAAGCTCACCATCTATCAGACGTGTCTTCTTCTCGCACCTCAAACGCATCTGGCCCTCCCCGCAAATCTCTATCACGAGCTCTCCTTCAACACAAAAGTGCATTTCAGCTCCACTATCTATCAGATCTGAAAGCCCTTCCTCTGCATTCTTCAAAACAGACAAGCTCCCTCCCCGGCAAATTCATTGACGAGCTCTCCCTTCAACACAAAGTGTAAGAGCTCCCACTACCCATCGTGACTCATTCCTCTTCTCTCGCACCTCAAACACACGGCTCCTCCCCGCAAATCTTATCGACGAGCCTCCTTCAACACAGGAAGACGAGCTCCCTCTATTTATCAAGACGAGCCCTTCTTTCGCACTCCTCAAACAAAGTGCCCTCCCCGCAAATCTTTACTGACGAAAGCTCTCCCTCAACACAGCAAGACGAGCTCCCACTACATCGTGGACGAGCCCCTTCTCCCCAGACCTCAACAGACTGCCTCCCCAAGAAATCTTATCGACGAGCTCTCCTTCCAACACAGTCGACGAGCTCCCACCATTTCCATCGCACGAGCCCTTCTCTCGACTCAAACAGACGGCTCCTCCCCGCAGGGTCACATTATCGAGCCTCCCTTCAACACGCACGAGCTCCTTACTATCCGGGTCAGACGAGCCCCTTCTCTCGCATTTCAAACACCCGGCCCTCCCCTCGCTAGCCTTATTGACGAGCTCTCCTTCAACACAGCCGACGAGCTCCCACTACTCCATCAGACGAGCCCTCCTCGTGACTCTCAAACGCACTGCCCCCGTTAGGGCCCATCGACGAGCTCTCCCTTCAACACAAAGCTGACGAGCTCCCATCATTCCATCGACGAGCCCTTCTCTCTGTATCTCAAATCAGACGGGCTCCTCCTCGCAATCTTATCACGACTCTCCCTTCAACACAGTCGGACGAGTCCCACTATCCATCAGACGAGCCCTTCTTCCGTGACTCTCAAACAGATTCCGCTCCTCCCGCAAATCTCTACTGGACGAAGCCTCCCCTTCAACACAAAGTGCACGAGCTCCCACTATCCATCGTGACGGCAGCCCTCCGTACCTCAAATCGCATCGCCCCCTCAGAATCTCGCCACCTAGCCTCCTTCCAACACAGTGCACGAGCTCCCACTATCCATCAGACGAGCCCTTCTCTCAAGACTCCTCAAACGCACTCCGGCCCTCCTCGCAAATCTCACGACGAGCCTTCAACACAGCACGAGCTCCCACTACTCCACAGACGAGCCCTTCTCTGTACTCTCAAATGCACCTGCCTCCCTCGCAAATCTCATTGACGAGCTCTCCTTCAACACAGCCGACGAGCTCCCACACTCCATCGTAAAGATCGAGCCCTTCTCTCAGACTTCAAAATGTATTCCGGCTCCTCCGCAAATCTTATCGACGAGCCTCCTTCCAACACAGCCGACGAGCCCCACTATCCATCAGACGAGCCCTTCTCTGTGACTCCTCAAACAGACCTGCCCTCCCCGCAAATCTTATCGACGAGCCTCCTCCCTTCAACACAGCCGACGAAGCCCCACTATCTGATCGTGATCTAGCCCTTCTCTCAGACTCAAATCGCACTCCGCCCTCCTCGCAAACTTCACGACGAGCTCTCCTTCAACACGTGCGTACGAGCTCCCACTACTCCATCATCGAGCCTCTCCGCACTCCCCAAACGGCACTCGGCCCTCCCCTCGCAAATCTCATCGACGAGCTCTCCCTTCAACACAAAAGCACGAGCCCCACTGTTCTCCACGGACGAGCCCTTCCTCGCACCTCAAATGCATTCGGCCCTCCGCAATCCTTCTTACTGGACGAGCCCCTCCCTTCAACACAGGCAGACGAGCTCCCACTATCTATCAGATCGAGCCCTTCTCTCGCACTCCTCAAACAGACGGCCCTCCTCGCAAATCTCATCGACGAGCTCTCCCTTCAATCACAGCAGACGAGCCCCACCATTCCATCGTGATCGAGCCTTCCTTCCGCACTCCCCAAACACCTGCCCTCCCCTCGCAAATCCCATCGACGAGCCTCCCTTCCAACACAGCAGCACGAAGCTCCCACTATCTATCAGGACGAGCCCTTCTCCGTACCTCAAACGCACTCCGGCCCCTCCCTTGCACGGACGACGAGCCTCCTTCAACACAAATGACGAGCTCCCACAATTCCATCAGACGAGCCCTTCTCTCAGACTTCAAACACGGCCCTCCTCGCAAATCTTATTGACGAGCTCTCCCTTCAACACAAGCAGACGAGCTCCCACTATCTATCAAGACGAGCCCTCTCAGACCTCAAATGCATCTGCCTCCATGCAAATCTTATCGACGAGCCTCCCTTCAACACAGCCTCGACGAGCCCCACTATCCATCGTGACGAGCCCTTCTCTCGTACCTCAAACAGAGACGGCCCTCCCGCAGCCCATTAACGAGCCTTCAACATGTGCAAACGAGCTCCCACTATCTATCAGACGAGCCCTTTCTCTACACTCAAACAGATTTCCGGCGCCTCAGAAATCTCTACTGATTTAGCTCTTCCCTTCAACACAGCAGACGAAGCTCCCACTCATCTGTCAGATCGAGCCTCTTCTCTCGTACCTCAAACGCACCTGCCTCCCCACAAATCCCACTGACGAGCCTCCTTCAACACAAAGCGCACGAGCTCCCACTATTGACTGGGTGACGAGCCCTTCTCTCACTTCGAACGTACGGCCCCTCCCTACAAATCTCAATGACGAGTTCTTCCTTCAGCACAGGCAAACGAGCTCCTACTACCTATAAGGACGAGCTCTTCACCGTACTTTAAACAGACGAGCTCCTCCTTACTATTCTTGTTGACGAGCTCTTGAGACACTCTCCCTTCGACATGTATAATCAAGCCTCAATCTACTACATACACTTGCAAACCCTAGCCTCGACGAACTCCAAATACAAGGCACGTGGAATGAAAGGACAGTCAACACTCTCGCAGTCGACGACGAGGGCCACAAAGCCCAAACCAACAAAGTCCCATCCGTGACTAATCGCATAGCCGTAGAAACCACGCCGGCCAGGACGTAACGATCTACAAAGTTTAAGACGATGCATCGAATTTCTATGATCTCGACGCAAGGCTAATTCAAAGAAGAAAGTGTGTCAACATAAAATCTCTAAAGGAGCGAGCTATCCATTAAAAGAAAGTTAATACAGGTAGTAGGCCCCAGGCCTAACAAAAAAAAAAAAAAGCATAATAAAATTAGCTGAGACGGTTTCAATGTCAAGCATCGACGGCAAGAATGAGAAGCCGGCCTCAACATGAGTACTAGCTCGGGACTGCTCAGACCGGGAAGATTCCTTCCATCGCTGGGAGGTCAAAGTCGAAATCCGTGATCGTGGTACTATGATGCCTTTCTGCTGAAAAGGCCATCCGTACTCCACTGAGCACCACCGTCCCGCACCGCCCAATGACCTCTCCCTTCCGAATAACAACCATATCACCACGTTATGAAGTTCAATACAGAATCCGCGACACTCCTCGCTTAGCCGGCCCGGAGCAATCCACACAACTCAGAGGACTCCACATGTCTAGTAGTCTCTAAAGAATGCCTCTCGCCTCCAAAATCTCGCCACGACGACCCATTTCAAGTCAAGCTCCATCATATCCAAACCACCTGACCGCGCAACTCCATTCAGAACTCATTGCTCGCCTGAGATGATGAGTCCTCCCCAACCAATCAAGCTCACTGCGCACAAAAGACCCTCACGAGCCTCAATCAACATCTCAAGATAACCTAAGTTCATCCCCGAACCTCCGAAGCCTCTCCGCCAGTCAATACCCTCGACCGCTTCCTACTTTCTACTCCGATCAAGAGCCGATAAAGTATGCTTCAGATCTAACGTAAGTCTTTCTATTTCTTCTCGCATTGAACATCGCCGCACTCGTCCCCGCAGCTGGTCCTCTCGTAAGTCAAAGTAGGTCACTACTTTATAAATTCGGCGATCCCATGTTTTTCGACCATTATTTTTTCTACCAAGCCCTTCAAATGAGTGGCAGCCTGCAAGACAAACACAGAATTAGAACTCGACACAGAGCCAGCAGGAGAGTTAGCATAATTATAAGCTTACCGAAGCAAATCCCTGAAAAGACAAGGCCAAGGCCCATCAAACCGCAGAACCTTCTGATCTCTCGATATCCAATCGGCTGAGACGGATGAACGGCACCCGCCGAAAGTTCAAAGATCGATAAAGAAAGAATCTGACTTCATCAACCTTCGATTTGTTTTCTCTCGACTACACCTTCCCAGAGGATGGTCGACAGTATCCGGGCCGAGCTGCCTCTACAAGCAGGGCAAACCGCACCATTTGACCACCGCCGCCGAGGATCTCACCTCGCGACGGGCTCCTAAGAGGGAAGCCAACAGCAAACTGGGGGAATCTCACCTAACGGACGAGGACCGCCAGCCTGGATGAGGGACTTGAAGGTGCTTTTAATCTCGAACTTTGTCATGGACTGGCCGATCCTCTTGAGAGTCCGTTCTCCTCAGACTCCGAGGTTTTCGAGATATCCCTTCCGCATGAGCCAAGATCTCCTGGGCAGAGCAAACACAATGCAAACCAAAGAGAAACTCCCGTGAGTAGAGAGAGGCGAAGGCCCTAAAACCTAAGATTTTATGGACTCGCACCTGATGAATCGAGACATCCGATTCTTAATAGCCTCGTGAGAACGAGCAGAGCATTCACCAAAGCAAGAGCGACAATGCAGATCTTCGCCGCTAAGCTCAAGTCGAAAGCACCAAAAAGATAAGGAAACCTAAGGTCGAGCATTCAACTCAATTTTAGATGAATTAAACCAAAGGTATGATGATACTAATGGTTATCGGGTGCTCCACGCTCGGGTACGCCTAGGTGTCTTCCCCTCGTCTAAAGAGTCAGACCCTGGCTGAGCCATCGACAAAGAACATCGAACTTTCCATGTCCTATGAGAAAGGCTGAAGGTCCGAAATCACCAAAGGGGCTCCAGACGCCCAGGAAATAAATAAACCCTACAGCCGGGGCTCTGATTAAAAGACGCAGAGCAAAGCCACATTAGGACGCCAAGTCCCCTGTCTCTAAAAGACCAAGAAACCCACTCAAAATGCCCTGGTCCATTGGTGGGCCACCGGGAAGCGGCGTATATGAAATGTTGAAGAACCCGTTGAGGAAAGGGTGCAAGTGGAAAACTGAGGTCGTTATCAAATGCGACCGAAACACACACCATTCCGCACCTGAGGTAACGTAACGAGTCAAAAAATCGTGGGACCATACACGAACACCGTGAAAGAGGACGATATCGCTCAACAAAAATCGACTGCATGAAGGGCCAACCTCCTGGCCCCACTTTCATGGCATGACGAACTAGCAACTTTGAGGAAATCCGACTCTAGGATATTTCTGATCAAGCTACTTTCCTTTTGCCTTTACTCAAAGGAGTGGGAGGCGTCGCAGAGCATCCTGGATCGACGACGCATCAAACGATCGGGGCTTCCCTAGCTAGATCGTAATCGACATCAGAGGATCAGCATGGATAATGCCAGGATAAAAGAGTTGGCCTGAGCCCATCGCAAAAAGTTTTATTAGCAAACAAGAAACACCCTGGCTAAGCCTCAGACCTAACGGAATCGGGAAGGCAAATGAAGACAAACGCTAAATAAATAGAAGGTTAAGAGACTGCAGGAAGGCGAAATCAAGAGGTCACAAAATGTAAGAGACAGCGCGAAACCCAAAGGTCATTATTAATATCCGACTAAGGCGCACCAGTGGCTAATCCGAATGGACACGGAAATGGCGTACGACAAAGAACACAGCCCTCGCCTAATGCCATCCGTACACAAGGGCCGGGGGCAACCGATAGATATAAAATCGACCGAGTATCCCACTCACACTGATATACTAGGGCCGTGCTCCCATTCATATCCCTCCATAGCAGCCCAAACAGAGGTCCGACTCATTAGGCCCAAACATGGGTTTCGAAAATAGAGGCCTATATTCAAACTAGGGCCAACCTAAATCCTTCCAATAACAAGATGTAATATTCCTAAAAGATAATAACCTATTCGGTCCAATCGCTCTATTATCGGGTTCGTAAAAGTAATAGAAGACTCGTTAAATGGGAATCCTCCAATAAAGAAGGAGGATTATCCCAAATAAATTCGACTAATCCTGGGCTAAGCAACCCAAGGCTATCAATATGAGGAAACATATCCTCCACTTGGGAGGGACTACCATCGACGATCATCCACTATAAATACAAGGCCACCCGATCTGAAAGGCAATGCTGATTCGTATGCCAATACTAATTCCTCTAAACATTCTCTTTTTTTCTCTCAAGGAAGAATCGACTTTTTGAGACAGAGAGCCGCCACGGCAAAGCCCGCCGACCCCCTTTTCCCGCTTTTGCGCAGAAGCATTTCATCTGGGGCCTGCATCAACAATGCAAGTTAATCCTACTCTCAAATTTCGCATAATCCAAGAGCTCAGATCCCAAATCCATAAACAATCCGGTCCAAATGGCGACCCCACACGCTCCAAATTTCAGCCCGGCCAGTGCATCATCAAATTAATCAAGAGGAATTATTAATTTTGTAAACTAGTTTTTAAAATTAAATATATTTTTTGAAAGGAAAATTAAATATATTAACAATTTAATAATTTATTTATTATTTATATGTTGTTTAAACAAAAGTTAGTTATTCAAGTGAATTATATGTTGTTTAATAAATCTACATCCTTACCAAAATCATGGATATTAAATTTGGAAGATCAAAACGCTAAAAATATAAAATGCATATATATAAGAAATATAATTTTGGAATGTAGATTCACGAAAAATCTAAAAGGAATAAAATTAGATTAAATACAAAGGCATAAAATAAATTTTAGAATATGATAAAAATAAAATGTATTAAAATAAATGAAGTAAAAGTTCATATTCTCTCTAAAAAAATTAAAATTAAAAGTTCATATTAATAAATACTTTATATTAAAATTTAAAATATAAAATTTATATTTAAATATGAGAACAATTTTACAAACAAATTGATTAATTAAAAAATTACAATTAAGTTAAAGGTTTTGACTTCTTCAATTTAAAAAAAAATTTCCAAATAATGTTTTTAATTTTTTTCCTATTATTTATTTTTTAGAAAAAAAGGTAGTTAGCAACTTTTTTTAATGTGTTTTATATTTTTATTTTTGATGAAAAAAAAACAACGGAAAACTACTTAGATTTGAGCAAAAAAGCAAGGAAAGAAAACAAATTACAATTATCACATCTGCAGGATAAGAGACAATTTATAACAAATTATATTATAGGATGATGTCATATTAGTTTTATATTCCCATCTAGTAAAAAATAATTATATTAATATTTTATTAATTATAGTTGTTTAAAAAAGTTATTAATCTATATATATATATATATATTCGGAAGATCAAACTCTGAAAAAATATAAATTGCCAAACTATAATAATATAATTTTAAAAATAGTTAAACAGATTTTTCCTTAGATAAATAGATAATTTCGCTTTCCCACATTGAAAAACGATTGAACAATGTATGTCAGTATTAGAATCTGTAGCATTAAATTCGTTCGCTTAGGTTTCATTATTTAAAGAATATTAATCCCTAAGGGGTGATTTTCTAAACCATTTTTCTCTCTTAGTATCTTTTTTTTAAACAATGAAGGATGGTTTTTGGCTTAAAATCACATCTCTACACTTCTTTTACATCATTTTTCTCAATTTCCATAATTTGTTTTTTGTCATTTGTTGGTGATATTTTTTATTCTAATTTGAAATTATTTTTACACTCTTTACATCATTTTTCTCAATTTCCATAATTTGTTTGTCATTTGTTATGATATTTTTATTCTTAATGAAATTATTTACACTTTTACATCATTTTTCAATTTCCATAATTTTTTTTTGTCATTTGTTGGTGATATTTTTTATTCTTAACTTGAAATTGTTTTTTTACACTTATTTCCATCTTTTTTTTTGTCATTTGTTGGTGATTCAAATGAATGGTTGTCATCTCTAAACTCCTACCTCACTTTCAACCCAGCTCTTCATTTTCTAATTTTTTCTCTGTTAGTCTTTTTTCTTTAAACGGGGAGTGATTTATTGGTCATTTTTGGCCTGAAATCAACCCTCTACATCTTTTTTACATATTTTTTTTTCTCAATTTCCATCGTTTTTTAAACCATAGCCTTCATTTCTCTCAAATTTTTCTCTGCTAGTTTATTTTCTTAAACAAGGAAGGGTGATTTTTGGCTTAAAATCACCTTTCTACACCTCTTTTACATATATATTTTTTCTCAATTTCCATCATTTTTTTTGGTCATTTGTTGGTGATTCAAATGAATGGTCATCATCTATAAACCCTACCCTCAATTTCTCTCAACTTTTTCTTCGGTCGTCATCTCTAAACTCTACCCTCAATTTCTCTCAACTTTTTATCTACTAGTCTCTTTTTTTTTTTTTGGGGGGGGAGGTGATTTTCTAAACCCTATCCTTCATTTCTCTCAAATTTTTCTTTGCTAGTCTCTTTTCTTTAAACAAGGAAAAGTGATTTTTGGCTTAAAATCACATCTCTACACTTCTTTTACATAATTTTTCTCAATTTCCATCATTTTTTTGTCATTTGTTGGTGATTCAAATGAATGGTCATCATCTCTAAACTCTATCCTCAATTTCTCTCAACTTTTTTTTTTTTTTTTTTTCTGCTAGTCTCTTTTCTTTAAACAAGGAGGAATGATTTTTTGGTAATTTTTGACCTGAAATCACTCATCTACACATTTTTTACATATTTTTTTCTCTCAATAAAGGTCTTGTTCTGCACATGTTTTCGTAATTTAGTCGCTTTGCATGCGTGATGGATTGTCGTTGCTTTATGCCCGTGGTATAGTTTTCCATTTACGCACGTTTATTCAGGCTTAGTGAGATTCGAAGATACAAACTTGAAAGAAAAGTATTTTAGTCACACACATTAAACGCTAAGTAGATTCAACAATCAAATACATGATGTGAATGGCCATTTAAGAATAAAAGAAAACGAATAAAAGAAACTTAACGAAATTCGAATTTTTCAATATTAATCAAGTCTACTAAAACACAACATAAGGTGCTATTTATAAGCACAAACAAAATCCTAATGGATAATCAAAAAAATACTAATAAGATAAATCCAAAATACATCTGATAAATCCAAAAATAAAATTAAATAAATAATTAATAAGAATAAAAGCCTATTATCGATCAGCTTCCCATCCTGCTTGTGCCCATATAAGGCCTACCCATGCCCCATCATTCTCTCCGGTTCAAAAGAACTCGATCCGAAGAGTGAAGAAGAGTGAAGGAAGGTAGCGATCGTGACGAAGAATCGAATGGCGAGATCATTCTCATCCAAGTAGCATGTCAGTCGGGCGTATTGCCATTTGACAAGGAAAAGCGAAATCCACCGTCTCTGAAGTCGAACTCATCATCGAGGATAGTATCGCGTCTCGCCCAGAAAATTATGCTTGAATGCATAGTGGGTGCACATTTGCTAGCTTCACCTGCACACACACTAGAAGGCAAAGTAGAAGGCTCAAAAGTGCCTCGATAAGGTAGCAAGTCCTCTACATTGAAAACAGGGCTAATGTCCATGTCATTAGGCCGTCGAAGATATGCATTAGATCCCATTTTACGAATGATAGAATAAGGGCCCCATAGGTACATTGCGTAAGTTTTTTTGAAAGCGTTTTGGAATTCTTCGGGACGAATCACGAACCATAACATAGTCACCAACATTAAATTCTTTAGATCACGATGCACATCGTGACCGAGTTTATACTCCTCATTCTTAGAAATTTTTCGCCTAATCTCGGCCTTAAGTCATGGATGTGTTGTCTGAGTTTTCTGCGAGTTGAATACACATGTGAGGGTAAGGAACAAGATCAATAGGTGTCTTGGGGTGAGTAGCCGTTAACAATTTGAAGAAAAGGACTTTTACGTTGAACAATTAGCATAATTGTTATAAGCAAACTCGGTGTTGACAAATTAAATCCCAAAACACCTTGTTTTATCTGACGAAACACCTAAGCATATTGCCCGGACTACGATTAACGACCTCGGTTGCCCGTGGTGCGAGGATGACAGAGATGAAAATTTTTAAGAGTAGTGCGAGCAATTTCCAAAGGGTTTTCCAAAATAGGTAGCTCATTCACATCTTTTATCGAATCTGATGGTGGAAGGCAAGCGGGTGCAATTTAACGAAACTTCTCTAAAACATTTAGCAACATGTGAAGCATCATTGGTTTTGTTACATGGAATAAAATGTGCCATCTTAGAGAAATCTGTCAACAACAACCAAAAATAGAATCATATCCTCCTAGCCGTCTAAGCGATCAAGAACAAAGTCCATACTAACATCTTTCCCAAGGTTCATGAGGACAGGGTAAAGGAGTATATAAGCCGGTGTTTGTTTCTTAGCCTTGGCTATCGGCATGTGCATTGTGCGGCTATCCACAGCGACATCCTTTTCGAGAGAGGTCGATAAAACCTATCTTCAACGTCACGATAGTTTTATCCCTCGAAATGTCATTTAAACCACCTGCATACATCTATCAAATTAATAAATCTAATGATGTAAGAATGCATACAAGCTTAATCACTTTAAACAAATACCCATTTTCAACAAGGAAGTCGAGATACTCTTGGCGGTTACCATTACTAACCTCATTATAAATAATACCAAAGTGGGACATGCAGTCTCATTTTCCAATCTATCAAACCCAGTGACATGAGCACTCATACGATGAAATTGTAATAGTTAATCGACTAAGTCGCCAATGACTTTGTTTTCAATACGAGCGATTATCACAAAAGAATATTCATTGGTGACCCACTTAGCATGTCGAGCATTGTTCTTTTGTGAGTTTAAATATCTTAAAGCTTGATGGGTCGGAAAACAACACAAAATTCGATCGCGACAAATGAAATCTCAGCGAAGACTACTGCACTATGGCATGAAACTCTTTATCATATGTAGAATATCGTCTTTTAGCATCGTGAGTTTTCACTAAAAGCTATAGGGTGACTTTCTTGACTCAAGACACCACGATACCTACACGATGCATCATGACAACCTCAAAAGACTTTAGTAAAATCGGGATATCTCAAAGCGGGTGCCTCGATCATTCGACATGATTTCTTTAAATGCTGGCTAAGCGACATTAGACCATTGAAACTCCTTATTCTTTAAACATTCTGATACAAGACCATAATAGTGCTAAATCCCCTTATAAATCTCCTATAAAAAGAAGCGCTAAACCATGAAAACTACGAGTCTCGGTGATGGGTGTACTAGTTCGGGCCACTCCTGCTCTAACCTTTTCGGGATCGGCTAAAATGCATGTTCGAGACCTGATAAAGCCTAAGAAAAGCACGTATGGTTGCATAAAGAACACTTCTTAAGGTTAACCTTAAGTTTGGCTGAAGAGTGAGTAAAACCTATCTTAGGTGTGTTAAATGCTCTTCTTTACCGGATTGACTATAGATCGGTAAAAATCTTCATCAAAGTAAGACCGCAAATTTACCAATGAGAGAAATTTGTAGGACATAGGTGCGCTAACTCTCGTAGAATCTGGAAGCGTGGAAACCGAGCCAAATTACTTAGCTCAGTCATCAAATCTTGTGTTTTAAATGCGTTTTCCACTCTCATCTCTGATTACAGCTGAATTTGATGATACTTATTTCTGTAAATGCATCTTAGAACCCAGCCCAGAACCGACTAACAAGTCTAACATATCCTCGAGGCGAGGATGAAATCTATATTTGGCGTGATCTTATTGTGGCTCTGCTATCCACATTCTCCAGATCCATCTTTCTTGAAGTTGTCAAGCAAGTGGCCTTTGCACAAGGACTAAGGCTATGCTAACAAATCCTATCTTTCTAAAAGTCTTCTCTTTTACCTGTTCGACTCATCTCTCTCTTTGGGATTCGTCACATAATGTGGAAAGGTTAGGCGGTTGAGAACACGGAACTAAATCTATAGCATGTGTTTGGATGTCTCTTAAGGTGGTAGTTCACTAGGTAACTCATCGGGACTGCCATCAACAAAGTCATCTAACCGTTCTTCACTTCGAAGGAACATCGACAATCGAAGAATCAGAGAGACTTCTTTTGCCACTAGTGCTAACCCGTACCAGTCTCAATCCCTCTCTCTCAAGCTGCTTACATTTTAAAATATGCAAATTCCTTCAGGAAGTTTAGAGATATCCAGTTTACCAATGCAAACTTTAGGCTTAGCAGTTCTGAAATAATGTTCTTACCCTTGTACTTAAGGAATAAATGTTATCTTTACCAAAATTGGTAACATCAGATCATAAAGCGAGCGTGCAAGGAGCATAGGCGACATCCATGGGTAGCCTCATAATAGATTTCATCCTTATAATCCCCATTTGAATAGAGACTAGGCCCTTTGAGTGACATGCAGTGATGTTACAAACTCTTTCTAAATGGATTTGGATGTGATTTCTTTCGGGTTTAACAATTTAACAGCATCCTTAGAAACCCGTTCATTGAACTACCCCCATCGATAACAGCACATTTCTTATCTCCACTTTGTATGAGTGTGTGAAAAATACTAGTGCGCTTCCAATGATCATTATCTATAGTTGTGGATAACACACATCGAACCACACCAACACACGCATCGTCATCACAATTCTCATGAGACGTCTTCATCAGAATAATCTAAGGATCGATAATTTGGTGGCACCTCATTCTCAAAAATACTTTGTTCAACATCTAATGCAGATACGTTGGGGACAACGAGGCCTTAATATGACCCTTATGATGACACTTATAATGACAATCGAGTAAGGTTACTAGCCTTAGGCCTTGATAGGAGAAGCAATAGGAAGGAACATGTAAGCAGACTCTTTGCCTAATGTTAGGCGTGATATTACTTAGTTTGATGACATGGATTGGGGCTTAGGCCGACACATTGCAAAGAGGAGGGTCTGTGGGCTTCGACTTCTAAGGCTTTTGGTATGCCTCCTCTGATTATTGTGGAGCATGCAATCTAACCATTCTTTGAATGTCGAACCTAAGACCATTAGCAAGCAAGTGCGAACCGACAAATTGAGTTCTCAGTGGAACTCGCTACACACAAGTCTAACTTCCTCCATTAGCGAGAATATTCGACTACACTAAGAGTCATTTGTTTTAGATTAGTCATGGTGGAAAACAATTGTCTATATCATGGAAGATCATGTTTTCTTTGCGACAGCTTATATGACATTGGGTGATCGTTGGTTCACCTAGGCGAAGCATGTCTTGCAACACGTGCGGTACATCTTAATTGCAGATTGGTTAATTTCATTTAACCATCCGAACCCGTTCTATCGTCATTTCATGCAATCAAAATATTCCTCGATAGCGACTAACTTGTCAGAGAAAACATTAGGATCCATTCTACCATCAAATTGAGCATTAACCTTAACCTTTTTATGATGTCCCTTTGAGGTTAATAACGCTGCTATCACGATCTCTACCCCGAACACCTTTAACCTAGAATTTGTTATCATTTGAGACGACATCTTCTCTCACTGGGTGGTGGGTAGTTTGCCTTGGTGGTTGGTAATCCCAATGGGAAGTTGGCGTTGCGGGTTGAAATTGATCGCTTAAGTTAAAGCGAAGTGCTCAGTTGTAGGTAACCTTGTGTGAGGTTGAAGCGATTGAATGAATGCCGGGATTCATTTACGAATTTTCATACCAAACCATTTACGGAATTCATCAGTTGATGTGAACCTTTAGAGGACTTAAACCCCGTGTGTGGTGACGAAGTGTTTCCTAACGGTTTATCGACATAGTCACCTATCTCTGTTTACCCGGATGTTTTAAAAGCAAGTCCGTTTTATTTATTGCATGAGTTTGTTGTTCGAGGAAGATTGACGTTAAGTCAATTGACCACACATTGGGTAAATTACCTACCGATGGAGTAATGAGATCAAATTGTGCGTTGTTGGCATCATGATGACGGAGTATCTGAGTGGAAGTATCATTTAGATCTTGAGATAAGGCTTGTAGTCTTAAGTGAAAGTGTGGAGTCTCTCGATTGGATAATTTGGGTTAGGTGAAAAGAAGATCTGACAATCTCCTTTGGTGGGCGACATCTTTGAGATGAATCCCTAAATTCCACTTGAGTAAAGAAATTTATAAGTATATGTGTCTGACAAACCTGAAATCTAAAAAAAATGTAATGTGATTATATATCACGAGTGCCGCAAGATCCACAAAAAGAATAACTAAAAAAAAAACAAGAATTTTTTTTTTTTTAAATACTCTTTATGCTACTATCAGAAAAGCGAAACCTAAAACAATCAAACAAAATATGGCAAATATCACGAATATTAGCGGGTTTCAAAGTAAAGAAAATATGCAGTTGAAGGGCACGTAAGACGCCCTCTGATTTATACTTGAGGTTGCAAGGAATCAAATAAAGTGTGCGATCAAATGTTACGGTAACGATGAAGGTAGCGGTGGGTCGGGATGAGCCCGATGGCGGGGCGGCAAGCGATAACGAAGATGGCAATCCGCAGTCTTCTCACGGAAGTCCATGAGTGTGTCCTGATGGACGTTAAAAATCTAGTTCACCTCTCTTTATATGAGGTTTCCCCGATCAATCCTCATATAGGGTTCTCGACTTTTGTTCTTTGAGACCAGACGGGTGTGATCTCGGAGGACAGCGTCAGTGGGTTACCGCTTTAAAGGAAATCGCGCAAATCTCTTTTCCAAGTGAATAGAGGGAAAAGCAGAGATAGGATTATTAGGAATGTAAAACCCCTGTTTTTCTTGGTGGTGGTGGTACTCAATTCAACTTGGGACCTAGATTGCCCTAGATTCAAGCCAAAATCTCAAATTTCTCTCTCTACTGTCAATGTTGGGTGTGGGTGTAGATCTTGGGGTGGATTCTTTCAATGCTTTTTAGTGATGGATTCTGAGGAAAACGAGGTGGGATTGTGGAGACTGTCTTTGAGAGCCCACGGATCTCGGATCTCTGAACAAGGAGTCTAAGGGGTGTTTGCCCTATTTCTTCTCTCAGATTTGCTATTTTCGTGCTGTGGGGTTTGGATTTTTTTGTTAATTTCCGTTAAGTCTTACGGTGAAATTTGAGCGGGGGCGGGATTCGATTGGAAGGGGTCGAGGCGATCTCGGATCAAAACTAGTAGGGGAATAACTTGATCTCGGATCGAGTTATCTTTCACGATCTGCAGTGATGTAGCTCGACTACGAAGAATAAGAAAGCGAATAAAGAGCGGGCAGAAGTGCGAGATTTTGATGTCGAGTCTCTTAAGAAAGCGATAACGTAAGGTCTTGTTCTAGCGCGAACAAAATCTGTGGATAATCCCCAAAATACTAATAGATAAATCAATACAGTCGGACTCATCAAAAATAAAATTAAATAAATAATTAATAGTAATAAAAGTCATTGTGGGCAGAGCTACTTATCTCGTTTAGGCACATGTAAGGGCTCTTTCCTTCCTTTTGTCGCATAGGCTTTGAGTACGTTTCGTTATGTTATTAAGCAGATGATGTTTAAATCTTTGTGGTTTGCGATTTTGATTATATGTTTCAATCGATGTATTGTTAGTTGAAATCAATGAAATTATTTTTCTTTAAAAAAAAAAATGAATGGTCATCAATATAATTCATAATTGGAGTAATAGATATTTTATTCACGCTAGTAATATCAAATGTATATGTTTAACTATCAAATGTGTAAATTTTGAGTTGATTCATTATCTTATTAATCTTATTGTTTAAGTCATTTATGATTTTGAGCAATTTTGATTATATATTTCTATCGATGTATTGATAATATAAATCAATAAAATTATTTTTCTCTTAAAAAAGTTTTCACTTTTTCAATTTTATTCAAAAATGAATTCCAAATATTAGTTTTAATTTTTTTTCCCATTATTCTTTTAATGAAAAGGTAAAGAAGTTAGCAATTTTTTATGTATATTTTTTATTTTTTATTTTATGATGAAAAAAAAAAGTATTTACAATATCTATTATCTTCTATGTTTGGAGATAATAAATAACAAAATATTCCTATAGTCATTAGTTAAGGGGTTTAACTATAAAAATCTTGTTATCATATGATAACGAGTTTGGCAGATTAGATGATGATTTTATTTATTTAAGATACGTATGCCGAGATAAAATGCGTGCTTGGCATGCTCGGATCCGTATGAAACGGCATAATTGAATACTTAGTTAAACAGAAAAATAAAAATCATTACTTAACAAATCATTAGTTTTATTTGAAGAGACAAATCATTAGTTAGAAAATAAAAATCTAATATAGAAAAATAATAAAAAATAAATAAATAAATTTTAAAAAAATAAAGTTATTATTAGTTAAGTAGATATTAAAACTCAATGATAAATAAGAAATTTTTTTATAAAATTAACCAAAGATAAAATATTAAAAAGAGCAAAATTTAATTTATTTAATATTAACAAAAAATTTGAAATCCTGTTTGCTTCCTATTTTTGTGTCTGAAAATCAGGAACACCGAGCCTCCTATTTACAAAGAACACCAAGGTATTTGTTTGGTGTGTTTTCAAAAACTGTTTTTTCCAGAACAGTTTTAAATCAGCAACCAAACCATTTAGGTATGGAGCCGTCTAAAGCCAAGTACGGACCCAAGCGTGGAAACCTCTCGTTTCCAGATACCAGAAGTTCTTCTGCTTATCCATTCCACCCAACTTGTGAAATTTTCTCCCAGTCTTGAGAATGGAAGCTTCTTTACTTCAAGCACTAGTTCAGTTCCCCTACCTGTTCAAATCTCCAAGGTAATTTCTCCTTTTTTTTTTTTGACATCTCTAATCAAATCACACTTGTTTCTGGATCATCTATGACTTGGTATCAGTAGGGAGTTGTTGGTGAAGATTCTTTTCCATTTATTTTTGGATTATAATTTGACTGTATATTTGAGCTATAGGAGTTGATTTTTGAGGGGATGCCATCTGGGTATTTGCTTATTGAGATTCTCCTTCTGGGTGTTCATGAATGTGAGTTGAAAGTTTATGGAACAAAGGGGGCAAGGGTTATTTCACATAGTTTCATGTTTATTGTTTAGAAAAATTCCCATTGTGAACTGCCTTAGACAACATTAAATTGCCAGTTGCTGTTTCTGTCTTCTTTCTTCTTTTTTTTTTTAAATATTTTTAAATAGAAAATAATTAATATTCAACAAGCTACAATTATAATTATGAAAGATTTGTGTTGGGTATTGATGTCTTGGGAGTTTTAATTCTCTGTGTTTTACAAGCTAATCCGAATGTGTGCTCAAAATAAACAATGTTAAATGCGATTAATGCTTCTTCATTTGTATGTTAATTCTCTCTAATTTCAATTATTTTTTTTTGTCAAAAATTTCAATTTTATCTTAGAATTTGTTATCTTTTTAACCATCATATTTTTCGGGGTCATGGGATGCCATCAAATATGCATTGACTCGTCTGCCTTTGAGCCTACCAAGTTCTTGACTGATGCCAACAACTTTGAATCATGATCCCAAATGCTGATCCTTGACCTATCTATCTATGATCCATCCTTTGTTAGATTAGACCATCCTTTGCTTATTGATTGCCTAGGCACATGTTGAATTAACATTCTCCATCTCTAAATGCTTTTAATAAGCTTTGATTCCATGTTGTACAAGCATGGCAAATATATGGTAGGTTAAAGTGCCACCACCTGTATTAAAAATTTAAGCTTCCAAGGATTGTGCTGACAATGCAGACCAAGCTAAGATCTCCTCATGTTCAGTCCCAAGTGAAAGTGGAGGGTTAGACAACCAATGTAGTTTGGGCTAGTTTCAAACTAGTTCCTAAGTTGATCTCAGGCTGGCTCTGGTTGAAATTTGAACCTGAAGTCTACATTTCATTTATGGTTAATCTCTTGGTTATCATGAGGTTGGGCCTCCACCTATATTCATATGCAGCTGTGTAATAATCTGGCCAGAAAATGTTAGATCTGTTACTTATGGTCTGGTCCCCGAAATTCAAACTTTCTGGTTGAGCTTAGATTAACATAGCCGTAGACCAATTTAGCAGCTTGCACCCATAACCATCCAATACATCCTATTTATTTCCTACTTCAAGGTATCTAATTCTTTATTAGATCCTTAATTTCTAACAAATAGCCTTCTCATTCCTCATGAATGAAAGCACCCGATTCATGATTTCTATTATGTTATGTAAAATCAAGACAACACAGCATACATGGGGGCTAGTTGTGCTGCTGAAAATCAGCTATAACAATATCTTTTATGCAAACTTAAGTGTTCTGTTATCATTTTGAGATGTCCTTGTTTTGTACAGTTCTTTTTTGTGAACCCTGTTTGTTGAGTGGGTTATTGACAACTGCTGACTTTCACATAAAACAGCGGTAAAAAGAATGAGTGTCCAATGAATACTGGAGCTAGGAAGTTGCACAGAAAAGTCCCTTCTCTTACAGACACAAGAGTTCCAAGGAGGTTATTTTTGCAGTTTATGGGATACAATCATATGGTATCATATGTTTATCCTGTTATTGCTGCCCCAATGCAAGAAATAAAGGAACCTGAAGTAATTCGGTAAAATGTTGTATGTGCTTGTTTTCGTTCTTTCTATTACTTGGAGGAAAAGAAGATTACGTTGAGTTCTCCTCTTCAATGGTTTGTCATTAGTTCTTATATGTGATTTTTATATGGGATTTGAAGTATTCAGGACACAGAAGCTTGCCAATGGAGTGAGGTTTCAAGGTAAAATCCTAAAAAGGCTTCACTTGATGTTTACTTGAGGAAAATATTGAATTTCTTGTTATAATATTTATTTATTTTTACATGTATTGGCTTGATTCATTTTTATCCACTAGATATAAACTGGCTTGATTCATTTTTAGCCACTACATATAAACATTAATAATTACTTGGGTCATCATGTCATGGATATTTTGATCTTAATATCTTAAAAAAATATAATGTAGCTTTGACATGCCAAACTTGCATCTTATTCTTGATTTTTCCTATTTGCCTTCTATTACTTGAAGTTCTATTTGAAGAAAAATGCGAGGCTATCAACGTCAATGATTTGCTATACATTCGTACTAGAAAGAGAAAGAAAACTGATGTTCTATACAAAATTAGTGACTCATACATTTTTTTTTTCTTTTGCTTTCAAGATGTTGTTGAAGGGGATGGACCAGAGGCCCATGAAGGAGATTTGGTTGAAGTTAATTATGTATGCAGGCGGTCCAATGGGTATTTTGTTCATAGGTACTTTTGTTGTTTTATGTGCAGAGGAAATGAATTCTAACTCCACAAGAGAATTATTCCATATTAAGGCATAGCAGGGTTGCATCATATTGCTGATCACTTAAGTTAATTGTTTCCGATTACTATTTTCTCGTTCCCAAACTAGTTATCTTTATCTCCTTCTTTATGACTATATTCTTGTACTTACACTTATATTGTTCTTTGATCTAGTACTGTGGATCAATTCAGAGTGGAGAAAAGCATGCCTGTTGTCCTTCCTCTGGATGAAAACCAAATCAAATTGATGTTTTAAAATGTGGAGTTTATAGCACTTCTTATATTGGACAATTGTCAGAATTATTCATTTGTGTTCTGTATGGATGCTATTTAAAGAGTTTCAAAATTCTGTATCTTGCACAAGAAGAGAATTGCTGGTGACTACTATTAGAGTTAGAATTTTTTTTTTTTTTTTTTTTTAAAATTTTTGGGAAGCCCCTCTACATAACTGAAGGGTATAACATGCATATACTTTCACATTTGTTTCATGCATCCAGCTCAATATAACTATTCAGTCTTACTACTCTGGCAGTGAAGTAAGAAAAATATTGGTTCAAGTTCATTTTCCTCTTTCGGAAAGAATAATACTCCTCGTGCAAATATGTAGTCCACTAATTTTTTTAATTGTATTTTGTTTGTATTTTTATATTGATTTAATTATTACAATCTTGCCTCCCTCCATCACACCCCTTTGAAGATGCCTTCATATGAAGCTCATCATATAAATTATCCACCTTGGCAGATCATAAAGGGCCTAAAGGATGTCTTGGTTGGAATGAGGGTTGGAGGTAAGTGCTAACTCATTTTTTGCCTGACACGTAGATTAGATTTGTTCCATTCATCTGGAAAGTCTGTGGGCCGTTCTCCTTTTGCTTGAACCGGGCATGGAACCTGGATCATGATACCGTCCACTTAACTGTGCCTATTGAAGGCTGATTTCACCATTTTCTCTTGTTGGCTTCCACCACTTTCCCATGCATTAACTGTCTCAATAAAGTTTCCATGTGATTACACATAGATCACTATGTTCTGTCATCATAAAAATCTGACTTCTTAATTGATTTAGTCTACTTTTTCTTGTATCCCTTTCATGCATGGATTAAGCTCCTGGAACAAGCTAACCTATTTACTTTCATCTTTTATTTTTTCACAATTGATTCTCTATTTCCTCTGGTTTTTGCAAATCATCATCCTCTTATCAGTCAGATGAAGCTGGCAAGTTTGGGGAATAAAATCCAACCCCTCTCCTGCTCTCCAGCTCTCCAGCTTTCTAGCTCTCTCCCCCTTCTATATTGTTCTCCACATGACCAAATTTATTTTTACGTGGTTTATTTTCAGGAAAGAGGAGAGCATTGATACCTCCTTCAGTGGGATACATAGCGAGAAACTTGAAGCCGATACGGATGAGGTTTGGGCATTCTTATTAGAGGCCCTTATGCCCTGTTCCTTAACAAAAAGAAGAAACTAAATTCATGCTCATATATAGATTTCATTGATACTGTGTTTGAATTTTTGTTGGTTGTTTGCAGTTTGGTCCTCGGCGGAGTCTTTTCTCCCATGCAAAGGAGCCTTTGGTGTTTGAAGTGCAGCTCTTGAAAGTACACTAAGGTTTTTTCTCTAGTGTCTTTCCAACCAAAGTTTTCTTCGTAAAGATCAAACTATCTTCAATTTATCACATTGTTAAACTATTAATTTTCATAAAAGCTCAAACTTGTAAGATTTGAGTTCAATATGAGTATGAACACCTTCCTTCATGTGGGGCCCTCATACACATCAAACCATGATCTAGTACCATATTGAATAGCGAATTATTATAAAAGTTCAAGTTTCTAGGATTTGGAACAGATCGTTCCTGCAAAGATCTTATTGAACTGACTCTACATTTTCATGGATATGGATAGCTAAATTTTTATGGTAATCCATTTTATCCAAGTTGAAAGCCTTGGGAGTAAAAATGTCATGTGTGAAGTAGGGTGGTTGGATCCAAATTGATAGCTCAGGAGAACATAAAAGAAGGTCTGAAGAACAGTCTATTTGGGAGGATCATTCTCAAAAAAATAAATTTCTGAGAAAATAGTTTTATTGTTTTTATTTGTTTTTTGAAAACTTAAATAACATGACCTATTTTCTAGTTTTCAAATATTTCTTAAAAAAATTATATTTGATGTTTCATTTACATAATTTTTTAAAATTAGCAAACAAAAAGAAATGCCATAATTTTTTTCTTCCTTTAAATGATTCAAATTCGAGTATGATATTGAATGGTGATTTGAACATTGGCTTAATTTCTAATCACGGGATAATATCAAAATACAAGAAGGTGACAAAAGAAAATGATAAGAAAAGAAGAAAATAAATGATGAGAACAGTGGCAGAGCCAGGAAATGGAATTAGGAGGCCATTCTAATTTGGGGTTTTAGTTTAGGGGTTGTGGAAAATCACCATTTGTAGATATACATTTTAACAATTAGAGAATAAAGGGCAGGGAAAAACTTAAAATTTTAGAATTTTTTTGACAAAAATATATTGTAGCTTGTTCAATAAGAATCATTTTCTATTTTATAAAACATTAGAAAGAAAAACAGAAACAGCAACCAAAAGACAACTTCCACGGTGTATAATTCAATGGCAGTTCAATGACATCTAAGGCAGTTCACAATGGGAATTTTCTAAACTATAAACATGAAACTATGTGAAATAATCCTTGCCCCCTTCTTTCCATCAATTCAATTCACATTCTTGAACACCCAGATGGAGAATCTCAATAAGCAAATGCCCAGATGACATCAAAATCAACTCCTATAGCTCAAATATACAGTCAAATTATAATCCAAAAATAAATGGAAAAGAATCTTCACCCACTACTCCACACTGATACCAAGTCATAGATGATCTAGAAACAAGAGTAGTTTGATTTGAGATGTAAAAAAAAGGGAGAAATTACCTTGAGATTTGAACAGGTGTGGGAACTGAAAGAAGCGAAAAGCTTAAATTTCCTAAATAATTTTTATTTCTCTCAAGTTGCAAGAAGATTTGCATATCTCTTTTAGGTTATAATTAGGTAAATTTATACCACTAAAGCCTGTTGTGTGGCATTCCACAACTTGGCTTCTAATCCATCATGGTAATGAAGGTTATGGGAACAGAATACTTAGTGGGCTTCGTGGGAGTGAATTTCGTGATAGTCAATGTGTCAATTAACGTTCCCATCTTGACTAAGCTCACACCTTTGGTCGGTCATTGGTGCAGTCGGTTATCGAACTTGTGGAATGGCATGCACAGGATGATGTGAGAGGTATGGCGAACTAGTGCTCCTGCGTAGGTGTTCGGTATAAGAGTGCCAGAGCTTGGGCTTGACACCTTGGGCTCGGGTTTCCTCGAGCTAGCCTTTGTTTGTGCTTTTTGAATTTGGCCTCATTCGTGTGACACGTGGGATTAGACTTATTCCATTCCAGGTTCCATTTGTTGAAATCAATGACCGCAAATAATGAAATCACAAAGCAAAAAGAAATAAACGCAGTTATTGGAAGGTCTTACGGGAAAAGAAAGCGACGAAGAGGAGAAAACTTTACTATGAATCTGAGAAAAATACAGAGTATAGAAGAATAGAGAATAAACCCTAATATGTTAATTTGACGAAAATACTCGAGTAGATAGGTCCATATTGCGGGGGCGAGCCCCCACACCCCCTTGGGATCTGTTGTGGTAGTAGATCCATGTTTTTTCTCAACTTTATCTTTTCATAAAAGTCGCACCGTGAGCCTTCAGGTCGGACTTAAGCCCCAAACCAAATTCGGGTTACAAATCAACAATCTCCACCTTGACACAAATTCCCATCATAAGCAGAAAAATGCCAATGAACTCCATATCTCAAAACAAGATCAAAACCATACTCCTTTTCCACAACAAAGCCCCACAGGGCAAATTCAGCAACCAAGTTTGAACAATGCACAAGCTTGGCTATAGGAAGTGACTTAGTCATCTTATTTGCAGGATTGTCTTGGGTTCCAACTTTTCTCATAACAATGTCACCATGACGTGTCACCGCGCCTGAAATGATCACCTCGCATCGATATGCTTCGTCCTCGCCAAACGTATGATCTTTGGTGAAATATAACACTCTGGCTATCAAAACAATGTCGCGTCTGGCCCGATCACTTAGCTTCCTAAACAATCCTTAAATCAAAGAGCCTCTTCTGAGTTACGTAGCGCCATGTACTTTGCCTCTGTAGTTGACAAGCTCTTTGTAGGCCCGAAGAATAGCTTTAACCTAATAGCCTGACCTCGATGGTGAACACGTATCTGTAAGGGATCTCATTTATTGAGATCTTGACATAATTAGAATCCAGCACGTACCTATGACTCCATCTCTAGTCCTACGAATTGCAAACAAACATTCTTTGGATCCTTTCAAGTATCACACCCAGTCCATAACTGCTTTCCGATGTTCATACCCGCGGTTTTTCCATGTACTTGTTGGCTGCATTGACTGCATAGGCCAAATCTGGATGCGAACACACCATGACATACATCAAAGAACCCACAACCCTAGAATATGGTACTCTAGACATGTAGTCAACCTCCTCATCTGACTATGGACATAGGGCAGATGAAAGTTTGAAAATGGTACGCGAGTGGAGTAGTAGCAGATACGATACGCATGTTGAACCTGCGAAGCACCTTTCAATATATCCTTTCTGACTTAAGGATAATCTTCCTACCACTATATCCCTCAGAATCTCCATCCCAAGTATTTTCTTGGCTGCTCCTAGATCTTCCATCTCAAACTCATTATTAAGTTGCACTTTTACAGTTCTTATCTTCTCTTTACTCTTGGCTTGCTATCAACATGTCATCAACATATAAGAGCAGATACAAAAATGACTCATCATTGCTTCATTTGAAGTAGACACAACTTCTCCAAAGCTACTCCTTTACCAAATCATGAGAGATCGCTGAATGAGTCAATCTCTTATACCATTGTCTAGGGAGCTATTTCAAACCATAAAAGACCTCTTAAGTAAGGTAAACCACAGTCCTCCTTACTTGAAGCTTGCAAAACCTACGTGTGCGTAGATGTCATATAAGCTCCTTGTAAAAATGCAATCTTTACATCCATCTTCTCAAACTCATAATCATGAAAAGCCACAATCCCAAGCAAAACTTCAATTGAGCTTTGCTTCACCACTGGAGAGAATACATCTGTGAAGTCAGTACTTGGAATCTGACTGTAACCTTTAGCAACAAGTCTCGCCTGGTACCTTGCATTCTCGACACTGGTGTTCTTTTCTTGAATTTTATTTGCCGAATGACTTTCTTCCTTTTAGGTAGCCTCACCATGTCCATGTCGATTTTATGAAGGGATCCGTCTCTTCTTGCTAACAATCATCCACTTACCCGAATCACTACAACTTATTACTTCTTCATAAGTGGATGGCTCTTCACTGGACTCAATACTATCTGCTACTCTTAAGGCATATGCAACCATATTAGCTTCACCATATTTCTGTGGTGGCTTAATAGTCCTCCCACATCTCCCCTTGATAGAATCTTGTTGCCTGCCCCGAAACTAAAAGGCTGTGGAACACTCTTGCTCATATGAATTAGGAACCCAGCTGAGTCTTAAACTCTACTGTTATACGCTCTGCACGAGTCTCCTTACTATAGTCTTTAGGAGCGAAACTTGAATTATCGAAGTCTCATCAAAATCCCCTCATACTTCAATTACCAACTTCTTGGTTTGGACACCTGATTTATAGTATTTCACACTGGTTATAACCCGAGAAATATACACTTCACTGTTGTATGTTCCAACTTCCCATTATCAACATGGGCATATGTAGGGCATCAAAAATTTTTCAAATCCGAATAAGTAGCAGGACTACCAGACCATACCTCTTGAGGAGTCTTCTTCTATATAGCAACTAAGGGAGAACAGTTGATCGAATAACATGCGTGGACCACGACTTACGCACAAAGACGCCGGCTTATTTGAGCATTAGAAGAGGCATGCATCTAACCTTCTCCATCAAAGTCCTGTTCATACGCTCCACCACACCATTATGTTGTGGAGTATGACGAACCAATACGATGTTTGGATTTCCCTTTTTTTGCATAAGAGTGTTAAACTCATGAATAAAATTCTAACCCATTATCAATGCGAAGACACTTCACTTGCCTCCCTGTTTGCTTCTTAATCATTGCCTTCCAACCCTTGAATGTTGAAAACACATCACTTTTCTATTTCAGGAAGAATACCCACACCTTATGTGAGAAATCATCAATGATCGTCAACATATAAGTAGTACCTCCCCATAGAGAGATACTTTTGCAGGTCCCGAGTGCGAATGTAGATAATCAAGCGGCCCCTTTGACTTATGAATGCTTGAAGAATCTAACCAGCTTCTGTTTACAGCTTACAATGCTCCGCAAAATTACAACTACTTGTTTTCTGTCCCATCTAGAAGTCCTCTTACCTCGGCTTCATATAAGTTTTAGCTCTTGTAGACACATGTTCCCGAGCTTAAATAATATCATCCTCTGATGATAGACAGGATGCAGCGATAACATCCTCCTATAATGGTTAGACCACCATAACATAACATGGCGGTCTTTTGATGACCCTGCATCGCAACTAGGGTCCCTTTACTAATCTTCAGGACTCCACCTTCAATTGATTGTACCACTGCATCTAAGAAGTCTTAAGGGATATCAAATTCCTCTTGAATCTTAAACATGTTTGGCGTCACAAAGTCTGAACTACTGCATCAAACATCTTCAATGCAAATTGTCCCTGATATACGCTGCAACCCACAAGATACATTGTTGCTCATCAATACCTCACCTTTATGCATAGGCTCAGTATGTAGAGAAGCTAGTCGATTAGGAGTCAAGTGAAAATGCAACGAATAAATCAATTCTCACGACTCTGAATTAGCATTTGATGCATTGAGGTTCTCTGTCAATTTGATTTAATTCCATGACACCGGCGAACCTCACTTCAGTTTCAGTTTCTCTCCTTGTTTGTTCTCGAATTTTGTCCCTATTTTGCAGCTTGAAACACTCCTTCTTGATGTGACCCTTTTTCTTGCAGTAATTGTAAATTTTATTAGAATTCCGGGATTTTGACATTTTCCTCTATTTTTCACTAGAATTCTTCTTTTGTGGCCTACCACATCTCGGCGACTATCTCCTTAAACCGGGGCCCTCTGATGATTCAGCTTTGTTTTCTCGAGAAAAGCAGGCCTCATAGACTTCATTCGGGGTTAGGGTATCACGACTAGAAAATCATATCTTTGAAAGTTGCACTCCTAGCTGAGCCAGACCACTAAACTAACATTAACCACTAGATCTTCTTAGCCGTATTTAACCTCCAGAAAGTTTCCAAATCTGCGACAATTTTTAAAGGTCGTAAGATGCTTTTCAAAGACTATAGATTTTTTGCCATACTATGAATACAACGCTACTTCATGCAACTTATCAGAAGACTTTTCGTCATGCATAACTCTTCAAACTTCAAATGATAACACATCGATAATCTTCCTTTAACGCCTTGCAAAATTTGAAACGAAGGTGAATATGAGATGTGGCTTTACAATCCTTACGTTGTTTCTCTCTTCCGCCCATGATGACGGCTATCTTGTCAAGCCCCTAGCAACGCATTATCAAAACTACCAGGTGGAGCATAGTGATGCGCCCGTGCGCCATTTGAACCGTTTATTTAAGGTTTTGCTTTCACCCTTTGTGTACTAATAAGCGTAATTAACCCAATTTGCACATTAAGGTCCCCGCTATTCTTAATCGATCGCGATTTTGTGGCAAATTTTACGCTTTTGGTGTTAATTATGCCAAAATTGTTGAGCCGATCCAAGCACGGGCGAATTCGAGTCAAACTCATCATATGTATCGGGGATCCCAAGAAAGAAGAGAAAAAGTGAAGAAAATGGAGCATTGCGAATTTAGATCTCGTTAAAGCATCGCTCACCCTCCAAATTAATCGCTCATCCCGGGCCGCCTGGCTCCGCTTTTACGGCGCCCCGTTTGCATTTGTTTAGTTTTTCCTGAACTGGCTCCTCGTACGTTCTTCCGATTTTGCTGTAATTTCCCATACACCGAGCACTTATATAAGCCTCGTGATGTACAAACTTCGTGATCGAATCACTTCACGTCAATAGACGGCGCAGCTTCGCCACGCTTTCCCTCTTTCTCCATTTTCTTCATTTTCCCTTTCGCCAGCTTCAAACACTCCTCCGAGGATGACAACTCGCAGGATGTCGCTAGACCTCTTTCTCTCAAGAGGAGGCTCATTGCCAGGATTTGATGTGAACCGACGCCCTCCTCGTTTTTAACTGTAGGCATTTATTTTCATTTATGTTCCTATTTCTCACTCTAGGTTAGAACTCCTCGATGTGCCTTTTAATCGTAAGATTTGGTAATCTTAGGGTCTGGAAGTGGGATGCTTATCGCTGTATCCACCTGAGATTCATTAGTTGCTTTCATTTATCACCGTGAGTAAATGTGAGGCACGTTTTCACCGGTCTGGGAGCATTAATGTTCAATAAATGCCAAGTTGCAAAATCATGTGGTTTAGTTTTTAGCAAGCCAATGAAGATCCTCGTTTTGGAAATGACTATATGTCATCCTCCCAACGCGAGGAAAAAGACCCGAGGACATGTTGGTTGCCTTAAACCCTAAAACCAAGGCCCGACACTCGGCGTCTATTCTACATATTTTTCTATTTTAGTTTCAAACGCGAAAAACCATCAAACTCCCTGCTTTTACCAAAAACCTCAAAATCCAAATTTAATTCACTAGCGATCTCATCAGAAATCATTGCACGTAAGAAAACCCATCCCCGTTGTCGACCGTAATCACTGTCGGCAAAGAGCTTTGCTACTGATAGTAGAGGAATTTAGATACAATTCGCTGACTTTGATCACCCATCAAAAGTAGATCAATCACCTGATTAATTCAAGGGGTTCTATTTTATATTTTTTCTGTATTTTAGTTTCACCGCGGAACTATCCAACTCCCGCTTTTACCTTCTCAAAACCCTGGAATCCAAATTTAATCACCGCTTTAATTCAATCAGAACTGTCGCAAAAATGAAGAAAACCCATCCTCAGAACGACCTTAGAACCGCTTATATCATATATAGCTTTCATGCAATACGTTAGGAGGAATTTAGACACAAATTTTGTTGATTTCTCGGACACCTTACCGTGGCACGAATCACATGCGCCATCTTCACGCATTTCCTATACGTATCTACAATTCGAATTGCAAAATGTAACTCGTTTCGCGTAAGTGCACATGTCGTGGTTAAGGAAGATGGTGATAAGTCAAGTGTCGTTTCACGAGGAGTTCTTTGTGGTTACTACCAAATTAACCGCTTGAATTATCCAAGAATTGACAGATGTGGATTCTAAAGGGTTCAAACGATGATGGAAATGTAAAAATCGTCACTTTAATACGGTCTATGCTCTAGGTTTTGATTTCATCTGCTACACGCTGTGGGTTAAGGTTACAATCGCTCGACTATGGCGTTAGATTATTCGTACGGAGATCTTCGCTTCCGCGTTTTTATGGCGCTCTTTCTCAAGCAACGACACTATCACTAGAGAGGAGTGGAATGTATCTCCGCATCAACCCGAACTCTAGCAGGTATATAGCTTTGATCTTTATACCACGAATCAAACCAGGGTTTCTCCACCTTCTGGTTGATGATTTGATGTCCTGTTCATGTCCCTAATGATTATAGTCTCTCAATGTCCAATCATTAGCTATGCATGTCAATAACGGCTAGTTATTAACAAGTGATTAAAATAGAACAAAATATTTATTGAAAGATTTTAACCAAAAGTCAAACAGGAAATGAAAATCAAGCCATCGTCATGTATCCTCGGCTAAATCAAAACCATAGATTGTGTTTTTAGAATATAGTTAAGAGAATTACAACCATAGATGATAAAGAATCCATAAATCTACACCAAATGATATGCATGGACTGGAATCACAAGTAGTGTTGTTGATTGCATGATCGCTCTTCTTCTCTCCAACAAAGCCCATTTATCTCGTCAGATTCCCGCATCTCACTCCTGCAACCACTAAGCTCTCACTCTGTGGTTTTCATTTGATTTATACCTTCATGGGCTCACGGGCCTCCAGATACGCCTCGCATCGCTCATACTAAAGGTGGCGCCTTAGCATCAATCTTGGATCAATATGGTGCTCGACACCATCTCAAAGATTCCTCACATGGCGCCGGGCGTTAGCTTCATCAATTGCTGCGGCACCTGGCACTCAACCCAGGACCATGTGGCCTCGCTTATCCCAAGCCCATGGTGGCACCTTGGTGCCATCTTAGACCCTTGGTGGCACCTTGGCGTACTCGGAGCCTCTTTAGCCTCTTCTTGTCAAGCTTTTGTCTCCATTCGTCCTCTTTCTCTTTGAACTTAACTTGCACATGAATATTTGTTATTAGTAGTCTAAAATCTCAGTTTAAAGGTGTATTAGTTATCAAAATGCATGAAGTTCGTGAGTAAAATGAGCACCATTCTGATTTATCACAGTCTCTGTAAACTTGAGTCTTTACTGGTCTCAAGTGAAGAATACAAAGATTGAGTAGTAAACTTTCGGGGAACATAATTCCATTAAAGTCTGTCTACAATCAAGTGCTTAGGAATGGTGTCGAGGGCGTTCTAAACAAACAATACACCCACTAAGATCTCACATTGTTTATTTTCTAATGGACTTTTCCATGGGTGTGCACTAAAGATTAACAATCCCAACCTCAATCTGATTTAAGGACTTTATCGGGGATTATTAAGATCCCATACACGGTTCAGATTTTAACACATCCCCACAACACCAGATCGAAATCTTATAACTTATTTAACTCATTGATTTGATCATGAGATACTTGCAATCAACTAGCTATGTGCTGGATCCATCATGATCTCACAAATTTGATTTGAGGCGATCTAGGCATTTAGTCTGATCAATCTGATCGAGACTTGGATAGTACCCTGCCCGCGAGGATTAACCCATTTTCGTCCCATATAGCGGCGCTGAAGTCACCGACTTTCGTGACCGCCTGGCTTAGGAATTAGTTTTAAAAGGCCCCTTAGACCATGTCTAAGATTCCGACTGAGTCAACTCACTCTTTATTCTTTATTTATTTTTATTCTCTTTAACCTTATTCTTCTTTTTGTGGGGCACATTGGCCCTCTTTTCTTGGTGTTTCACTTCTTTATCAATTTGGGTATCTCATTCAAGCACTGTTCATGAAGGAAACTTCAGCACTAGGGTATATCTAGGAGCTCTATGTGTGTGTAGGGGAGTCTCAACAAGAAAACATTTTTTGAGAGGTTTGCATCATTTTCACTTGATTCTCCAACACTCACATGGTGGGTCTACTCTATTCCCATACAAGTCAGGAGTCTCAGGTTTGATTTGCTTTTAAGCACAACCCTAATACCAAGCCTAGCTCTATCATGCAAACACTATTTAGGACAATTCTCCACAAGTGACCTAATGTTCCCCTGAGTCTACTAGGAGCCATTTTGGTCTTGGTGATATGTGTCTACCTCTAATCATTTAAAGTTCAACAACACCTACCTATATATACATTCATAAGTGCAAGTGGTTATGTCATGTTACCTTTGTGTTACCTTTTTATCCGTGAATGTTGAACATGATTTTTACCCATTTACACTTTACTAAATAGTTTCATGAGTCCGACTTAAACTTTCTATAGAGCATACAACAAACAAAAACACAATCAAAACAAGCAAAACAAAAAAAATTGATGAATGTCTTAATACACTCATTACATACTTGGGATTTAGCGTGTTTTTGTTCAGTTTTGCATTTAAAGAACTTCTATTTTGTTATTTCGCTCATATTAGTTTTATTTCTGACCAGAGGTAAATCAAGCAATTGGGTGGCCATTTGAGACTCGAGGTCAACTGGCGCTGGACTGGTTCATCGTTTCAACGCTATGACGCGCTGGCATGTCGTAATACACTTTATGCTGCCAAAGTTATAAAATAAGAGGAGAAGGAATTGAAAGGGCTTAGCAGAACAACTTTGAGGGTTTCTACTAGCCGATTTGCCTGATTTTGAGAGATTCAAGGCTTTGGGAAGCGAGAAACTCGAAGATCCTCAAGATTCATCATTCGCTCTCGATCATTGTAGAGTTTTCCTTCTTTACTTTCACGCTTACTCTAACATCAGAATTCGATCAAACTCAGATTATGTTCTAAAATTTGTGATCTAGTAATGGGTCATCTTGGACATTAATATTATATTTAGTTGCTAGATTTCATATTTCTATTATCTTTTAATGATTGTTCTTCCATTAACTCATGCTTGTGTGAATTTGACATATTAATTTATGATCAATCTTAATATGGTGAGTGATTCTTTGTGAGATCCGAGAAGGAATGAAGAATTAGACATAGATGAGTTAACCTAATAATTGTACAATATAGAAATTATCAATAATTAGGAGGCTTAGAGGTCTTGATTCACCTATCTTCAACACTGGTCTAATCAAGTTGAGCAAGAAAACTGATGTTATGGTTATTTGACATTATGCGCCTTTAATTATTCTGGATACAGCTTTTCCTTTGGAAAGATAATTGTATAAGATAAGAATTGTAATTACACCACATAGTGTGATTTGAACCACTAAGTGATCAATGCATCTTGTGTTTGACAATCATTTGATAACTCACAGAAACTTTATATGTTTACTAAGAAAGTTTGAATAATTGAAGCTTAATTCCAGCTGAAATGATCTGGAACATTATTTTTGAATATTAGTTGAGAAATAATCTACCTTTATACTTATACATCCTGTTTTCCAGGTAGATCACTGATCTCATGACATTAATATAATATATTTATTTGATTTGAAGTATATTTCTAAAATATTAGGTACTCTCTTAAACAATTTTAGCGTGACAATCTCATTTTAAAATCACTGATTCATGTTTTTTATACTATTGTCAGTATGCAGCCATGCTAATATAAATACCTGGGCGTTTTTTTGGTACTTCGTGACATTTTATTTTATTTTATTATGTTTTTGATAAGCTTTATTTTCTTTTTGTAGAAACACTTTCATATTATGAGGGTCAGATGTGAAGATTTAGGTGCTTAAGATCTATACCTTTGGATTGGAGAGATAAAGAAGACTTTGAAAGAATTCGACAGGTAAGAGGAAGCTACTTTGATGGAACAACAACCTCTCGGGTACACATGGAAGGATTCGGGAAAAGCTGGATCTAGGAGGAGGTAGTGTGCACCCTGATGTTGCAACTATGGAAACCCATTTGAGACCTATTAGGGATTATGCTCTTCCACCATCGGTTACTCCACTAGTGATCAGGAGACCGGCGATACAAGCAAACAACTTCAAGCTAAAGTCCATCACTCTCCAATTATTGCAAGGAATTCAATTCCATGGTCTTGCACATGAGGATCTTAATGCTCATATCCTAAACTTCTTGGAGGTGTGTGATACAGTAAAATATAATGGTATATGACGGGGCTTATCTCGCCTTCTTTGACTGCTCTACTTTCATTGAAAGAGAAGTCTAAGCATTGGCTTTATTTCAGAACCCTAGATTCACAACATTTTTGGAAGAATCGTGACCAAGTTTCAAATGATTCTTCCCACCAAAGAAAAGCAAAGAAGTCGTAGAATTTATTACTTATTAATTTTGTCAATGTAAGGAAGAATTTTTATGAAGCATGGGAAAGATTCAAGGACTTGTTGAGAAAATGTCCTCATCATAGTTTCACTAAATGGATGCAAGTCCATCATTTCTACAATGGTTTGAGTGCACCTACAAGGACTCTTATTGATGCTTAGTCAGAGAGCAATTATAGGTAAGAACGGCGGAAGCGTATCAAATTCCTTGAGAACATAACTTTGAACAATCACTGCTGGCCATTAAAAGAGTAGCGCCGACAAACAAGATGGGGCGTATGGTTTAGATGTGTTTACAAACTTGGCCACTCAAGTTTCTACACTCTCTAAGCAGTTGCAAGCTGTACAACAAAAAGGGCCTCAAGTATTTGCACATATGGTTGAAGAAAGTCCACATGCATGTGATCATTGTCATGGAGCTCATCCCACTTCAGTCATCTCAATGATAATTCCTCGGAGAATCAGACAATCGAGCAAAGCCTCAGTAGCTGTCTAAGTTTCTTCCTAATCAGAACTTCAACCCCAAGATGTCAAAGTTACAACCCAAAGAAGGAACCATCCTAACTTTCATGGAAAAAATCGCACGCGCCAATCCTATGGAGCAAGTGAAACCTTCTCCACCACCTCAAGAGGAGAAGTCTGGTTTAGATTTGAAACTGGAACAACTAGCCAATATGTAGATCAATATGCTACAATCTCAAAATAAGTTTGAAAGTGAGACCAAAACTTCTTTGAACAATCAAGCAGCTCATCTAAGAATTTTAGAAGTGCAGATGGATCAAATGACTTCATTATTCAGTGAGAGGCAACAAGGAAATTTTCCTAGTACTTCGGAGGTCAACCTAAGAAGAGATGGAAAAGAGCATTGCAAATTCATAACCTAGAAATGGGAGGACCTTAGAAAAATCATCATCCGAGAACCATGAAGATGCTGAAAATTTTATGGATGTGAGGAAAACAGCAAAATGTGGAAAAGTTGAAAAGTTGTTGACGACCAAATTTCCAAGCACACCAAAGAAAGTGGAAGTGAAGGACCTTCAGTCGAGGAGAAACCTATTGCATCATATTTGTGCAGATTCTATAGAATAGGTTGATAATCCAGACCCTATGTAAGTTTATGGAAATCTTAAAAAGCTCCATTATAAACATTCCATTTGTCTAAGCACTTGAACAAATGCCGGTATGTGGAATTGATAAGGACATCCTTTCCAAGAAAAGGAAGTCAGAGATTATGAAACAATGTCTCTTCAAGAATGCAAAGGCTACACAAGGTAATAGAAGTCATTTCATGTCCCAAAAGATCCAAAATTTCACCATTTCTCAGGCTACTAGAAATCTGTGTTTGAAAAAAGCTCTATGTGATCTTAGTGCTAGCATTAATCTCATGCCGTGGTCGATCTTCAAAAAGTTAAAATTGGGAGAAGCACCCACCTACTACAGCTACCTTGCACCGTGGATCGATCCCTGCCTCGCTTGCGCAATATCATAGAGGATGTGTTAGTGAAAGTGGAAAAATTTATCTTCCTAGCCAATTTTATCATTCTAGATATGGAGGAAGATAAAGAGGTTCCAATTATCCTTGGAAGACCATTTTAGCCATGGAAGCATGACCGATGTACGTAAAAGAACTCGACTAAGGGTCTGGCAATATAAGGGATATTCACGTTTTCACGCTAAAGCATCCGTACAGATAACGATAGTTTCGCTCTTCGTAGTGGATGTAATAGAGGCTATAATGTCTAACCAATTGGGTCCTTAGAACCATTGGAGAATAACCTAACTCATGAAGACCCTTCCTCTTGTAAAGATGATCTGGTTTGGGAGTATATGGAATGGATGGATTCTTTCGGTCCGAATAGAAGAAAGTATTTGAATCTCTAGGAGCTAGTCCAAACCTGGCCACCTTCCGTTGAGAAAACCACCTATTCTGAAGAGAAACAACTCCATGTGACTCCATTTGAAATATGCTTTGGCCTCAGGGAGGCATCCATTACCTACCCGTCATCAAATCATCTTCTCTTTCTAACACGGGAGGAAGAGAAATCGGTCAAGGTCCTAAGGAGCATATAGCAATCGAGGTCCTTGGGCCGACATCAAGGGAATCTGACCTTCTATAACACGCACCAATACCATTTAGAGGGAAGATAGTAAGCCTACAAGAGATGCTCGTAGACGCCTAATCCTTCAATGAAAGAGGTATGCGGGAAAGAGGTGTCAAATGGCTCACGCGGAGTTATATACCCCATCTTTGATAGCTCATGGGTGAGTCCTATCCAAGGATAAAAATATCTGATATGTCGGCCGATATATCGGATATTGGTAATATTTGACACGATATTGGCAACTGACAATCGTTTGAGGGAAAAATCGATAAAAAATCGGTAATATCTGTGATATATTGCCGATATATCGGTATTAGACCGATATTTCGGTGGATATTTCGGTCGTGAGACACACACGCGGGTGGGAAATTTTTTGATTCAAATTATCGCGATATATCACGATATATCTCTCGCGCTAAAAATAATGAGATCATCCCGCGGTATGACGAACGTCCGTATTTCAACCGAGTTTTCAAACATTTCCAACGGCTAGTATGACTGATCTGACGGCTAGATTTGAATATGTTTTGATCCAACAGCCTAGATTTCACTCGAATTTAAAATGCTATCCAACGGTCAGTGATTCGTAGCCCGTAGGGTATTCTAAATCAACAAAATTTATAACCTAATACCTCGGCACGCCAGAAAGATTGTTACTATAGTAAATATCAGAATCGCCCATCGATGAGTTTTCTTCTTATAGAAATGACTAATACCGGTGTTTACATAGTGATTGTAGTTTGATATTGGGGGTTGTGGGATATAAAAGTGGTTGATTTTAATGGTTATCACTGAAAATAAAATAGATTAGAATGTGGAAAGAGATCCCTTGAAGTATTAGGACACTAGGCTTAGGTTCTTTAGGCAAATGAGGGGGTTCCCGTCTTTACTCAGACGGAGGATAACATATAGTTATCTCTCAAACCGTATCTTCATTTAGCTATAAAAATGACCCCTCATATTTTCTTGAAAATGGCACTCACGCCTACTAATGCTCTCAATCAAAGGAAAACAAACGGCCTCTCGACTCATCTTCTAATAGCTCATAAATGATAGTAAATCTAACATCACGGAAATAAAGATTAAGCATCCAATGAGCCCCGAAAGCTAACAAATATTAACCATCCGCGTGATCCAAGGATCAAACCCAAAGTCATGGAAGACACACGATTGCGGATAATTGAAAAACACCGGAAACCCTAGCTCGCTCTTTAGATCTTCACATGCGCTGGCCTTCTACTCAAGGATGGAAGGGGTTTTGTTTCACCATCCTCCGAGAACCACCTGTGAGGGTGCTCGCCAAATGAGAAAGAGAGAAAGAAATGAGAGAAAAACTGGAGCTTGTTCTAAGCCCGAAAACTTCACACCTAAAAGTTCAAAACTCGTTCCATCAAGTCTGGCTCGAATTTTTGCCATACTACTTATACAAATTACCAAACTAACAAAAGTAAAGAAATTATTATGATAGGATAATTTAAAGAAATAAAAAAGAGAGACAAAAAGTAAAAAGAATGGCGTAATCTCCGTTAGCTAAACCCCAAGGTCGCGGAAATTGCACTACAATTTTGTGCGATTTTCGCAGCTTTTGTGAAATTTCACAGGGCTGCGAAATTGGCAAGGGCTTTATAACATCTGCTTCGTCAGTTCCCATTCCGGTTCCTCGTTAAACGAGTTCCAATTGATTTTCAAGCTCGAGCCGGATCCCATCTTCATTAGATATAGCCTGGTGGAAAACTAAAAAATTGCCATAAAATTTAATCTGTAGCATTGTTAGGTCCTTAACGCGCAACCGGGTCAATACGGCCGATTACTATGCAAAAATGCTCAAAACCCGAGTGCTAAGAGGGATGGAACAACACTATTCGGGGTAGTAACGCCGATTTTTGATCCAATCCGCTATGTATTGATCCAAATTTAATAAAGTAGATCTAATGGTCGATTGCCACCAAAATTAAATCCACGCAAGTAGAATTAAATTACAAAGATAATTTGACCATCTAATGGCTTGTTTGACCCAAAAAAAAAAAATCTATAAATACCTCTAAAATCATTCCATTTTATCACAAATTCTCTCTACTCATATCCAATCTTCATTTCACTCAAATTTTTTTCTTTGTTATATATCTAAAAAAAAGGTGGAAATTTTGGTGTTTAAGGTTTGAAGTTTCAAATTTCAACAAGGTTAATTAAGGTATGTATTTAAGATTAATTTACTTTTAAATTGTCATTATTGTATTTATGTTTTGTGTACTTAATAGTTTTACATTTATGTTTTGTATTTATGTTAACTATATATTAGCTTTATTTTATAATTTCATATTAGATTATAAATTTTATATTAGTTTAAGGTAAATATCATATATAGTATATTATTAAATAATACTATAGTTTTATATAGTATAATAAATTTAATAGTAAGGCCTTCTTTAAAATAACTATATATTAGTTTTATTTTATAATTTCATATTAGATTATAAATTTTATAAAGTAGAAATATATATTAGTGTTAGGTAAATATCATATATAGTATATTATTAGATAATACTATGCTTTATATAGTATAATAAATTTCAATAGTAATGCCTCTTTTAAAATAACTATATATTAGTTTTATTTTATACTCTTTACTATTAGATTATAAATTTAATAAACTAGAAATATATATTAGTTTATGTAAATATTATATATAGTATATTATTAAATAATAGTATGTTTATATAGTATAATAAATTTAATAGTAATGCTCTCTTTAAAGTAACTATATATTAGTTTTATTTTATAATTTAATATTATATTATAAATTTAACTATATAGAAATATAATAGTTTTATATAGTAAGTATAAATTTAATAAATATAGTTTATATTAAATTATATATTTAATTATAGTGATGTCTTCTTTAAAATAACTATTAGTTTAATTTGATAGTTTATATGATAGTTTCTATATACAAAACCACTAGTTAATTTAATAATAATATATTAATTAATTAACTTTTAATGTTAGTTAAAATTTGAAATGAAGTTATATTAGTTAATATTATGTATGCATATTATAAATTTATAGTTTTATATTTAAGCTTATATTTTAGGATTAGTTTAATTTTAGTAATAATATATTAATAAATTAATTAACTTTCATGTTAGTTAATATTTTAAAATTAAGTTATATATTAGTTAATATTGTGTATATGGCTATAAACTGTAGTTTCTATATGAAATAACTCATTTTTTGAATTGTATAATAATATAGTTTATATAAGTTCAATTTAATAGGATGGATAGTGGAAGTAATATTGGAGGCCGAAATCCAACATGGAAATATTGCACACATATGGAGGGGAATATAAATGGTATTGTGACTTTACTTCCAAATCTCTGGGGTCCATCGACCACCACAACCCATGAATACTCGCGACCAAACCGACACTATTCACGGTAACGGTAGTCTCCTTTGTACGTAGTTTTACTCAAGAATAAACCGTCTCTAAACAAAGGCCTAATACGCATATATATTTAGTAAAATGTACCCACTCTGGGGCCCACAACCAATACTCATCCAAATAAATCCCAACTATATACACAAGCCAAGAGGTAATAAAATTATCCTTATACATCATATATCAAATGACACACTCCCCACCCCTTCAAAGAAATGACTGCAGAATGCCGCCACTCACGTAAATCCCCAGCCATTACCTCTTAACGACTAGAAACTCGTGAAGCGTAAGTCTTATCGCTTGCTTAAACCTCCTCTATAAAAATTTTTCTTTTATTTTCGAACCTCGTGGATTTGCAGGAAATCTTAGCAAATGGAAAATTTACAAGAAGATGACACAAGACATAGTCTAAATTCCAAATCCTCGTGATAACCAATTTACACTATATCCAAAATATAACCAAGATACCAACACATCTCATCATACTAAACTATGTACATACATATGTTCCATATAATCTTTAAAGTATGTTTTACATGATATAATTCAATACACAACACTTATACAATGTCGGACCAATCCTATCAGGTCTAAATGGCCTTGCACTGCACTGAAAATAGTTTTTAAAATGGAAAATAATGAGCTAAACGAGCCTGAGTGTATGCTTTTATAAAGGTTTTGCTTTCTTTTCCAGAAAATATCTCTAAAAAACAAAACTCCTTTCTTTTACAAATATTTTAATCCTTTACTTTGCTTTGCTTGCTTTTAAAAGTTTCTAAAACTTCTTTGCTTGCTTGCTTTACTTGTTCATTAGACGCTTATAAAACTTTTCGCTATTGCTTTTATACTTGTCGCTTAAGTTTTATAAAACATCTCATACTTTTTTCTTTTCTTGCTTGCTTTATCTTGTTTGAAAAAGTCTCTTAAAACCTTTCTACAAACCTTTCTTTAAAAGTTTCTCAAAACTTTTTCTATAAAAACTGGAGTTTGGCTCAACCGCATGCTTTAGAAAATAAAACCCACTCGGAGCTCGGGCTCAACCGCTCTTTTGAAATCTAAACTGAGTCCGGGTCAACCGCTTCGCTTTAAAACTCCTAAGCCTGGCGATCGGGAAACCAATGGTTGATTTTTCAAAAACAAAGATATCATGCTTATAAAACATCAACCAATGGAGGCCTATTTGCTTATCATACCCTAGTGAACACGGAACCTCGTGTTTCAACCATGCCTGGAAGGACTTTGTCCGCGCCACCTTTTCCTAAGGAATATAAGGGAATCGACCCTGTGTCGCCATCACCATAATTAGTTAGAGCTCATAACCCAGTATACTCCCTTACGCTTACCTGCCTCCTTTAAATGCTAATGTATGTCCTAAGTTTGCCTTACTAAGAAAACTACAACGCATGTATGAAATCCCACACCACCGTGCAACATTTTAATACCTCCGACCGGTTTGCTTGCTTAAACTAGGGAAGGCCTTGTTTTCTTCTCAAACTTTCATTGCTTCGCTTGTTTGTTTCTTTGTAAAATGGTTTACAATTCGAGTTCACTGTTTGCTTGTTGCTTGAAAATGGTTTAATTATTCAAAACCATTCGTTTACTTGCTTGCTTGCTTGAAAAATGGTTTACTTATTCAAAACCATTTGCTTACTTACTTATTTATGGTTTTACGATTTAAAACCAATGCTTGCTTTTCAAAAATGGTTTAACTCAAAACCATTTGTTTGCTTTCTAAGTCATTGTTGTTTTTGAAATGGTTTGAAATCAAAACCAGAGCATCAAATAAAGCAGCAATTTGTAATAATAATAATAATAATACACTAGTATTTGGAAATGAGTTGTAATGATCATCTCTTGCTTTCTTAATCCTGAGCAATCGCTCCACATCCCGCCTTTACTTTTAACCTACAACTCAAACGAATATGACTACAAATTAATCGCATAACTTAACGTACTTCCTAGACTTAGTCACACTCTTTATACTCTTTGAACCTAAGGTTCTAAGTGGGTTCTATTCCAACTGAATCACCCACCCGAGCAATCGGGAACCTCCAAGTTACGTCCAACAACCCTGACTACTCTAAGGTCCAAAGTTCTGACGTTAAGTGAATTTTTCGCACACGGCCCCACTTTGAGTGAATTTTTGTACCATCAGATCAGAATTTTATGATTCCCACTTCTTAAGTTTTGTTCTCCTTGGAAGTCTATTTTACGTAGTCACCTTGAATCACTCAATCAGATGCAAATGGTGGGTTGGTGGCCAAAATACAAAAACTGTCAACGAAAATTGTATCAGTTGTAATGAGACATGTTCAATTTGCACTGCAAAAGCCACAAAATGACTTAATGCAAAATGTACTGCATAAGTTCAACTCAGACTGCATAAGTCTCTAAAAGTGCCCACGTGTGTTTTTCCCACTTTTGATGCCAATTCACTCCATACAACTTCTATAATTCATAATACCTCAAAACCAACTTGAATTTGTATCTAAAAACAACTCCACAACATTTGAATTGGTGCTTTGGAAAACCCAAAACACAAACCTTAGGTGAAAATCCAAGAACACTACCTAAGGTCCAACACCTCTTCTGGCACATCATGTAATTTGATGATTCCAAGTTTCTTTTACATCAATTGGGGTTTTACTCTCACAACCCCAACCATTCAAAGGCTTAATGTTTCAGACCAAACCTAGACCAAAGGAGAAATCCACCTCCATACCAAAGCCCTAGAAATCCCATACACTTGATTCTAAGACAAAGGCATGCTGTCTCATCTTTCAACAACCTCTCCTCTTCCTTCTTCCTCTCTTCCTCTTGCTCTTGGCTCTTCATCTTCACCAAATCGTGAACCCTAATCCTTTGGAGACCAAAAATGACATCATTTTGTTTTCCTCCTTTAAAATATCACTTTCACACTGCAATTTAAAAACCTCATTCTTAAATTTTGTAATTGTAACTTTTGAAATTCCTACTATGGCCCATCTCTACACTTTAATTTTGATTTTTCATATTCTTTGTTAAATGACAATTGCACTTGGTTTAATACCACAAATTTCCTAGCTTACCAATTTATCATTTCCTATTTTAGTTCCAAAATACTACAATATGACACTTGCACTTCTTTATACACCCTCACAAGATTTACTGTACGACACTCTCCTGGACTGGTGTTACACTCAAACTTTTATAGAGTTCTAATTACATGTGTACATAACAAACCAAAGCCACAACCCGCTTTCTTCTAAAACGGCCTCTAGGATGGTTTCTGCCTCCTCGAACGCTCCCCCCGCACCAAATAATATAATCCGACAGAGAGTTATCGCTTCAAGAGTGTAATCACCCTAAATGGGTTACTCACCTAAGTGCATATGCATTATCTGTAAAGTAGACACACATTCAAGCAAATTCGTGATCCTACTTGAATGTCTACATGCCATCCCCATGTCTCGAGTCCTCACCGACTCCCTCACACTTGCCTAAGCCATGTATGAGAAAACATCATTTTCAAAACAAAACTTGTTGTTTTCGAAAATATACTATCGTTGTTTCGTAAAATACGGGACTACCCACGAGGCAAATGTGTCAGAGAACCTTCCGAAATGGGGGCCATGGTTATCCTCATCCGAAAGGACTGGCTGGACCGTCTCCCAACCCCATTCTTAGAAAATTCATCATGTGAAATTCCTTTCGCAACCATGTTCGTTTTTCAGAAAATCCATGTCATGCACTCACACCTAATTTCTAGGTTACCCCGTGCATATGAAATGTATTATGCCATTTCAATCATTTTCATGCCAATATATCAAATATGAATATATTATCAAATTTGCAATTACACCACATGTAATTCAACAATATCAACCAACTTCCAAAATTGCCTACTGAGCTAATCACTATTCCATTTCCAATGGTTTACACCCACAATTATATTCCATATAATTATGGCATCTTGTTTACATAATTAAGTATTAACCTATTAATTTCTACACAACACCAACTCAAGCCATTTATTTCATACAGCAACTTATTTCACCAAAATTAGCTCACATGGGCTAATTATCAAACACGAGCAATTCGATGAATTACTCAACCAAAATATACTTCACAAAATTTCACTTCGTGAACACGTTTCACGTGAACAAGAAACCTCTGGGTTAATGCTCACTCGCCAATCATCCAATCCTCATTCCGCTCACTTTAGAACTCAATTTCATGGCTGGGCCATTTCGGCTCCTATACAAACCAACACATGATTTATAGCACAAATCACCACCTGCAGCTCTAAATACCGTAATTATCACGGACTCCGTCTAACGGGGCTCTGTACTTCACAATTCGGTCCCAAGTTTTGTTACCGATCAAATGGCCGTTCAAGGCCTCAAACCAACCGAAACATCATAAAATACTTAAACAAAGTGTAAAACTCAAGTAGGATGAAACCTATACCACTCTGAGTTTGCCTAAAACTCCTAAAACTGCAGCCCACCAGAGGCCTCACCGCGGGCAGCGACTTCTTTCAATTCCAAGAATTCCGACGGTTGGATCGCCCGTAAACCTAGAGAGAAGCCAAGATCCTCTCTTCTCTAAAACGTAACCCAAAAGCTACCGTAAGATTTCATCCCTCTCACGTTTTGTCTTCGGGTTTAAAGGGAGGAGGGATGACACCTATTCGCTATTTCGCCTTATTATCATTTAACTATTCACCAATGCCTTCAAATCTTGGATTTCTGACATTTTGCACTATCTCGGCCGTCCATTTTCATTCTCTCTCTACTCACGCAATATGTGTCACATGAGTACATGTTATAGGTGACTTTCATTACATCACCTATCCCTTTGATTTGCATCCGAATGCGGCGCTCCTCGAAAAACGTGCAAATTCCGAACACTGCTCCTGCATCTTTGATGAAATTCGACGTGTTAGCTAGATTTCACAGACGCATTCCAACGGTGAAACTGCTTCATCATTTGAGATCTAGAAAATTTCGGTTTTAACCAAAATTACTTATTTTGCCATTTTTCCGTAAATCGAATTTTCTCGTCTTACATTCTCCCATTCTTAAAAGGAATTTCGTCTCGAACTCGACAATCACTACATTTAAACACATGCATATGCAACGTGCACTCTACTTGCATGTAAACTAGTCATTTAAGGTTAAACGACTAAACCACACCTTCAATCTCTAAACAAGAAGGATAGTGGACAAAGATCGTGTCCTCGTGCCCTGGCCATCGGTCTCCCACTCTACAAGGCCGCCACAGCACCCTCATTCAGCCTCACTAGCCTCAAGGCCTGAAAACCTGATCACGGCTATCCAAAACCGAAATTCTGGACAATCACTACGAAACACATGCATATGCAACGTGCACTCTACTATGCATGTAAACTAGTCATTTAAGTATTAAACGACTAAACCACGTACTTTCATCCTTAAACAAGAAGGGATAGGTGGCCCGCACGTGTCCCCTCGCGCCTCTCACACTAATTTCCACTCTATAGCGCTCACAGCACCCCCTCACTAGCCCTCTCATGGTCTCAAGGTCGCAAAAACCCGATCACGGCTATCCAAAATGCAGACCGGTCCCTCCTCGAAGGTTCCATCAAATAAGCCAACCTCACCCTCCCCAACCACCACACGAGCCTGATCCTGGAGCGCACTTGTTATTGGTATTACGAAATACTTCGTGGACACCGACATGTCGGGCTGCACACCAACTCCGGGTATCGCAATAGTGTCACCCTCCCGAGTATCCTCAAAGGCCCAATAAACCTCGGCGATAACTTCCCTTGCTTACCAAACTTGACCCCTCCTCTCTTAGGAATCACCTTCAAGAAGACGTGATCCCCAACCTCGAACTCTAAGGGTCGACGTCAGAAGACCGCATAGTTCTCTCCCCGCCGCCCGAGCCGTGAGAAGACGCCGCCTGCCGTATCAAGCTCACCTCTCCTCGGGAAGCGTGTCTCTAATCGTATCGTGTGACCCGTGATCTGAGTTTCTCTCCCACCCTCGGCCCAAACATAATCATGATCTACACGTCTCCCATACCATGCCTCATGGTGCCATTTGTATACTGCCCGATAACCGTTGTTGTAGTCGAATTCCACTCATGGGCAAGTGCTCTTCCCACTACCTTATGATCCAGACACATGCTCAAAGATGTCCCTTCTAACACTGCAGGTCCTCCTCGCATCAATTTATCCTGTCCGAGGGTGGAAAGTCACACTCATGGTCACCGCTGCCCATAGCCTTTGGAAACTCTTCCAAAAACGCGCCAGAACCTCGTCCTATCCCACACTATGGATACCGGTACTCCATGCAGCCTGACTTATCTCTCGAATACAACCCGGCGTAATCTCTCCAATGTGAAGGTCATCCGCATGGCTAGAAAATGTGCCGACTTCGTGAGCCGATCCACTATCACCCATACCGCATCATGTCTCTACAGTGTTCGTGGCAAGTGGGTCACAAAATCCATCATGACATGCTCCCACTTCCACTCAGCCACCTCCAATGGACGGCAGCCCTCAGGATACCCCTCTCTATCCCGGGTCCCGCTGGACAACCCGTCAACCCTCGTGACACTCAGATATCGAGTAACCCCGACACCACAACATCGCGTCCTCTTTCCGGACCCACTTAATCGTAAAATCGCGCAGCCCCTTGTATGGGGAGCTCTACCCAAAATACAACCCGTACCATTATACAAACGGCACTTCACACCGGTCCACATACGAGTAAAAATGGCCATGTAGGCCCATTTATCCATACTCAAACATATAAGCACATGACTATAAAACCATAGTCAATAAAAGTTTAAATTACATCACTCTTATACCAATAAATACAACCCATATATATTTACTAAATATATATCAAAGCCATAATCCGGCTTATAGTATCCCGAAATAGCTGGAGGTCAGCCCGTTAAAATCACCGTACCCAGTGCTAGTCCACTGATCTCAAAGATGGGCTGGTGAGGTCTCAGCACATGATTTCATCAGCACATGGCGGAAATATAATAACATACTTCCTCATGTAATTACACATTATGTACCATTTATGAATGATATGTTGCGAGCTGGATTTGATTTTCATCGCCTCGCAAACAGCCCTTCCACTCACTGTTCTTACAGCCATGCCGCGAGGTGATCCGATTTACTTATCGATTTGTACCTTATTATGCAGCACCGATAATTCGTGTTACAGGGCATTACACTCTAGTGGAGCTGAGTCTCACCACCCATTACCCAATGCAAAGTTTGTCAATGGGCAACAACCAAAACATCTCGACTCTATCACACAACCCTAAGTCTATGATAAACATGACCGCAGGTCTCTCGAAAGCAACATAACCTTCTGATGATACCGCAGCTCTTCCATACACCCATACAAAACTATGATATCGCGGCCCTTACACCCATACGCCTCGAGTTCTCATCGACTTCAACATGCATTTGCCATGAATGAAAACCATTTCCAAACAAAGGTATTTGTTTTTAACCGTGGACAACCTCGATATAAAATAGTGACATCTCATAATCTATTTCAGGACAACCCCTCCGATGTATTAACACCAAAGGCATCTGTGACCGACGATTTGCTATTATAATGGACAACCCCTCCGATGTATATCAATCGCGCACCCGACGATTGATATTACGTGGACAACCCTCCGATGTCAGAAAGGGACACCTCCGATAAATAATATTGTTATCAACCCACCTTCAAGAAACCACCCTACGCACTCACTCCTATCGTTCTGGTGCCCCAGCTGCATATGAAATGCAATGAGCTCATTTCCATTTTCTTAACTCGCGGCGACTTACTCGACGTTGTCTTATTAATCAAGCCCACTAATCAACCTCTCACGCGGTGTTGATCCGCCAACGTACCACGCATTACACCATCAAACACCTAACACAAGAGTCGATCTCAACTATGCACTACACCTAATTTCTAGTTACCTCAAAGGTATGGCGAAATGCATAACGCCATTTCCAACACATTCATGCTAATATATTCACATGCATATATATTAACATAATTAAATCACATAAAACATGTTATGCACATTCACAATCAATTACACCAAAATTAGCTCACATTGGCTAATTAATAAACACAAGCAATTCCTTTTGAATCACTCAACCATACACATTTTCACACGAAAAAATAATTTCGTGTCACTATTCACGTTATTCATTTTCTAGTAATAACACACAAATGGCCTGCAAATTTGACCCACATAAAATAGTGGCACCTCTTGGTCCCTTCTACCGCTCATCACCGAATGTGATACCAAAACACCATAAACCCAAGACATCATCCTCTGAGCAAACCAAACCTCAACACAAATCCGGATCGCTCAAAATAGTCCCGAAATTGTCATGACTGCCTAAAATACCAAAATTCAGCCCGAACTGTCCTCGAAAAACAACCTAAATTCGCCTGACCGTCCAAAATAGTCCTAAATTCCCGTAAAATTCCTGAACACTCATCCAAAAATTTGAGGACTGAATTTATGGACTTTCACTACTCTAAACTAAGTCCAACCATTAAAATAGCCTTTAAAGCAGAAATAACACAAGTATGAAAATTCCTACCCCGTGGAGTTTGACCTAAACTCCAAGATTTTGGTGTCCACGCGTAGGCTCTTTGTCACTTTTAGATCAACTTTGCCTTCAAACCCTCATAAAACTTACAAATCGATTTCCATAGATCCGAGAAAGAACAAAACAAGAAAATTAAAATACAACCCTCACCGACGCTCTCTCTCCCTCCAAAAATGCCACTCTCGTTTGACTTGTTTTTATTTTTATTTTATTATTATTATTATTCTTATTATTATATTATTATTTGATATTCATAGTTCATATTGCTTTATTCGGGTCCGTTTTTGTCCCGAAAAAAATTTATTTATTTTCAGTTAACTTTATTTTAAATGAACTTAACCCAAGTCATTTCTTGACTTCTGAGATTTTCGTAAAAATCTCATCCCTGAAGTCACTGACGACTTATCACCCAGAAAATCGTAAAATATTCCGATTGTCTCATCTGACGAAACTTTCTGTGTCACTACAGATTTCGCTGAGATCTAATCTAATCTGGCAAACTGCTATCCGAGATCTAGAGAACTTCCGATTTTCAACCTAAATTAATGCTTACCATTTTTCATAAAAAATTGAAATTTTTCTGGTTTTACATTCTCCCTCTCAATGTAATTTCTGTCCTCGAAATTCATGCACATACGCATCACCACATGCATATGCTACCTCTACGCACTCCAAGACCGTGGCCTGTATGATAACCCGCCTCAAACACACCACCGACAACCCGATGGGTTGTCAACTCATCCATGTCAAGAATGACATCAAAACCCGATATGTCTAACATATCCGACCTCCCAACTCTCACCTCCTAGATCCTAGAGAGAATTTTCCTATACAATGGTTTTTCTTTTCCTGCAGGGCCTTAACCTCTAAGCCTAAACTCGATAGTCGATCCTCCTTTTCTCTTCCCACCGACACTCCACCCCCAATGCCTCATGCCATCCATCTCTCTCTTTATGGCCAAACAGCTATCCCACCATAGAGTCCATGTCTCAGAAGTGAGGCCCACACCTTGCCCGAATGGACAACTTCAGTCCATTCTCAAATCTCCTGACCTTGGCCATATCTGTGGCGCACATAGTCATCACCTAAAACGTGCCAACTCGCGAATCCGCCATGCACTCCATCACTGCCATCGCTCCCTCGCCCTCACTAGGAACTCAGGCCTTAGCACGTTCCAAGAAGGGTCGAAAATACTGGCCATAAAGAGCCCAAGCAACTCGCCTCAAGTCATTTCGCCTCTAAATCCCTAGAGGTCTGAACCCTGGGCCGCACCACACTCGGGACTCAAATTCTAGCCGGAACGCAACTAGCCTGACGGTCGTGACGGAGGTACATCCATACTCTAATACATTCTCAATCTACTGGAACCAATGGTCTGCCACCATCGGATCCCCTCCCCCTAGAACGTCAGAGGATGATGTGACTTAAATTGGAGGTTATCTGACCTCCCTAACTACCACCGCACTAGTCAGGCAATGGTAGCAAATGCAACCCTAACGACTCCCAACAAAGGCCCCGTCGTCCACACATTGTTGTCACACACCCTCGGACGACTCCCCACGTCCTTCGGCCTCGCTTCGCCATCCACACTACGTCAAACAGCACAAACTTATTTAATCCTCATTTCACTCAACTAAGAATGCACATGTCAATTACTATTAGACTTAACAACCATGAACTCAATTCGCTCATCGCCTAAGTGGCGCTACTCGCCAACCACCTCTTTTATTTATTTCACTAAAATTCAACACCCTCTGTTCATTTCATTTTCCGAACCCCTAAGGTTATAGCTCCTAACCTTAGCATTCCACTTCTTCCTATATACATTAGTGCCATGCATATAATTTTCCCCGCCAAGAATAACAACGCAATCACATTTCCCATATATACATCATACCGTGTATAAGTTTTCCATCACGCAAATGTGTAAATACACAATCACACACTCACAAACAAGGAAATGACATATTCGAACACAACACGAAACACACCATGCATGCAAAGTGGTCTAAACCCGTCCCCATGAACCTCCTAGGTATTCATGTATTCAAACCCGATACCGTTATGATGCCGTATCACTTCACCGCTAACAGCCATGACCTAAGCCCATGTCCTCAAGCCCTAGGTAGTCGTGATACCCATGCTCCGACACCATGCTCGCGGACACCCCTATCCCGGTCCCGCTACACCCACAACCCTAATACCGCGTGGATATCGAGTAACCCGACACCACAAATATCGTGTCCCCTTTTTCGACCCATGATTTAACTGTAAAAATCTCCAGCAGAGTCTCCTTTGTAATGGGGGAGCTCTACCAAAATACAACCCGTACAATTACATGGCAACATACCCAATATTATACAACGACCACACGTGTCCTCACATACTTAGTAAAAATGGCCGAGGGCCCATTTGCATCTATACTCAAACATATAAGCACATGACTATAAAAACCATAGTCCATAAGAGTTTAAATTACATCACTTTTATACAAATAAATACAACCCATATATATTTATAAAATATATATATCAAAGCCAACAATCCGACTTTCTTCATATGTGCGGTCCCGAATGTGGGGCTAGCCGCCTACACCCGAATTGCACTGAAAAGGGGTCCCACGACGGCGAGCAAAGCCCAAGAAGGATAATCTCCCTACAAGGTCTACTCACCTAAATGCACATGCAATGGTCGCGACAATCAAACACACATCCCAAAGGCAACATACACATGTCTACCTTAAATGTCTACATGCCGGCGAACGAGACTCGACCACCACGCCTATGTACCGAGCTCGGTTGATCCATCACCACATGCCATCAGTGTTATATCCCGAGTCACCACCGACTGCCCCACATGCACACGCCAATCGGCGTGACAATCGCCACCGTATTACCAATGACCCAAGTATCGAGCCCCTCATCGACTCCATTACCCAACGCAAGTGTCACACCGCAACAAATCCCAAGTCATCTCACTCCTATCACACAACCCGGGTCATGTGATAAACATGACCGCTGTCTTCCTCGGTAACATAACTTTCTGATGATACCCCAGTCCTTACACCCATACAAAACTATGATATCACTCGGCCCTCTTACACCCATACGCCTCAAGCTCCCATCGAATTTCAAACATGCATTTTGCCATGAATGAAAACCATTTCCAAACAAAGGTATTTGTTTTTAACCGTGGACAACCCTCCGATATAAATAGTGGATAGACTCCGATAATCTATTTTGTGGACAACCCTCCGATGTATATCAATTAGTCAGACTCCGACGATTGATATTATATGAACAACCCTCCGATGTATATCAATTCAAGGATTCTAATGATTGATATTATATGGACAAACCCTCCTAACGCCAGAAGCGGACACCTCCCATAAATAACACGTTGAATGTCCTCCAACAATTCTCTCAAGAAACCACCTCATGCACTCACCCTATTGTTCTAGGGTGCTCAACAGATATGAAATGCAACGAACATTTCATTTTCTTAACTGTATGACTCATTCGATGTCGCCTTTATTAATCAAGCCTACTAATCAACGCCCACGCGTGTTGATCCACAACCGTGTACTCATCGACACACCATCAAACACCTAACACAAGACGTATCTAACTATGCACTCACACCTAATTTCTAGGTTGCCTCAGTTGCATATGGAATGGCAATGCCAATCCAACACATTCATGCTAATATATTCACATGCATATATATTAACATAATTAAATCACATAAAACATGTTATGCAAATTCACAATCAATTACACCAAAATTAGCTCACATGGGCTAATTAACAAACACAAGCAATTCATTTTGAATCACTCAACCATACACATTTTCACACAAAAAAATAATTTAGTGTCACTATTCACGTTATTCATTTTCTAGTAATAACACACAAATGGCCTAAATTGACTCCATATAAAACAGTGGCACCTTCGTCCTTCACTTGCTCATCACCGAATATTGTGATACCAAACACACCATAAAACCCAAGACATCGGGGCCCTTGAGCAAAACCAAACTCAATGATGGGCCGGATCGGCCTCAAAATAGTCCTTCCGGTGCCTCGGGCTAAGGATCGGCTCTGTACGCCTCGAAAATTCACTCGAACTGTCTCGAAAACAGCCCTTCAAATTCTCACTCGATCAGCCCAAAATAGTCCCAAAATTCCCGAAATTCTACATGTCTAAAAATTGAGAGGATCGAATTTATGGACTTTCACGGCCTCTAAACTAAGTCCAAACCATTAAAAATAGCCTTTAGGCTAGAAATAACACAAGTATGAAAATTCCCTACCTCGTGGAGTTTGACGAAACTCCAAGATTTTGGTGTCCACGCGTAGCTCTTGTCACTTAGATCAACTTTGCCTTCAGCCCCGATAAAAACTTACAGTCCGATTTCCATAGATCTGAGAAAGAAACAAATAGAAGACAAATTAAAAATAAATCCTCTCACCGACGCTCTCTCTCCCTCCGAAAAAATGGCCTCCTGCTTTTTGACTTTTGTTTTTATTTTTTATTTTATTATTATTATTATTCTTATTATTATATTATTATTTGATATTCATAGTTCATATTGCTTTATTCGGGTCCCTTTGGTCCTGAAAAATTTTATTTCTTTCTACAGCTCACTTTATTTTAAATGAACTTAACCTAAGTCATTTTCTCGACTCCCTCTCTCTCGAGATTTTCAGAAAATCTCGTCCCTGCTTCACCGACAACTTATCACCCGTAAAATCGTAAAATATCTGATTATCCTGCATCTGGATGAAACTTAGGTTACTAGATTTCAGGAGACGACTTTAACTACAGCAAATTGCTTACATACGAGATTTAGAGAAATTTCCTGCCAACCGAAATTACCAGCTTATCTCTTTTCAAAATTGAATTTTTTCTCTAGTTTTATAGCCCTCAGCTTGGCTTCCTGTTGGCTCACTTAACCTCATTGACACGCAGACATCGCCGAACAAAGCCCCCTATGTGTCTTTATCCCACTCCAATAAGACGGCGACGTAAGATCCCGTACACTGCGTTAACCAGACGCATTTCATAAATCGAGCAATGAAACTTCCCCGAGAAATCTCCTCCCTAAATCGGGTCGAACGGGAACCACCACCCGTCCCTCTATAATCGAAGACTACCATCTCGTGTGGACGGTCCGCCCTTGTCACCTATACCCGATCAGACTCGATTCTCGGGAGTAGACACTATTCGCTAGTCCCGCCATCGGACTCCGATCACTCTACTCAACAGACTCGCAGCCACTAAACTCCCCAACGTGACCCGAGTCCGTCTCAGCCAGACAGAGAGTCAAACCGTCCCACAATCTCGAGCATCCGGCCACCCCGTGAGCTATACTAGCTAATGCCCCCGTGACTTCCGACCGAGCGCACGCCCACCACATTTGCCTTACCAGATGGTAATGGTGCGAAGGAGCAACTCAGAACTCCATTCATCTCACAAGGCCTCATGTCGAGGTCCTCATGAAACATACTTCTGCACTTTATGTCTCCAGTACATCTCTAAACACCTCGCCTATATGGGCAAGGATGCCAATCTTCGCATAAGACTACTACCGCGCAACTCATGTCGCGGTGTGGGGTAATTCCGCTTCATGATTCTTCAACCGATGGGAACCATAAGCTACCCTCCCTGATCGCATCAAAACACATCCCAATCCTGCTCTGAGGCACCACACACACCTGTACCCCTCGTCCCCCGTCTCGAGAGACTACTGCATGAGCCGGGCGGCACCTTCAACCCGAATGCCTCCTCACATCGTCATCCCCAATCAACTCGACTCCTTCCGGTCAACCTCATTACATAGTCGCTGCCATTCGAGAGAAACTCTTAATGAATTTCCAGACACTCCAAATTAATCCCAAACAAACCGCTGCATCTCGAAGACCACAAGCCCTAACTCATCACGGCCTCGACCTCTCTAGTCCACCGACACTGATGCCGACACCACGGTCCTAAAATCCCACCTCGCAAGCCAAAAACTTGCACTCTATCGAATCCCGCATACAAACATGGGCCTCAAGAATCGTAATACAATCCTCAAATGATCGGCGTTCCCACTGACCGGGAGGATCAAACGTCATCCACAAAGACTAATGGCAAACCGACTGTAGAGGGTCAACACCCTATGCATGAGATCCATGAAACACCGCCGGCGCATTCGTCAATCCAAAGAGCATCACCGTAACCTCAGCGCCCATAACACACCCCAAACGTCAGTGATGACCTCGCTTCTCAACCCGCCAACATGGTAACCAAGCATGAAGGTCTATCTCGTATAGACTGCGCCTCCTCTCAACCGACAACAAATCGTCAACTCTGCGAATGGATACCGATTCTTTCGATCAACCCTCTGCTCAACTCGTTTGTAATCAATATTACGTCAAGGGTTTTAATACGCCGCAACAGAACCGCCGCCTTACAGCGGCGCTCTACCACTGAACCCTTTATCCAAGAGTTCAGAATGGATTCCAGTTTCTCAGCAGAATCACCTAAGTGCCATCCTAAGGCGAGTCATATCGCTAAGTACCAGGTGTAACTCAATACCGAAGTCTACAACCTCTACTTTGTGTAATCCCTGAACCGGGAAAACATCCACATACCCGCAAACTACAGTGTGACGAAGTCCCGTCTCTCCGTCCCCCAGTGGTGCGCCCGCTACCTAACCCGCGAACCGGCCCCCGACACTGACTCGTAAACCGTTCCTGGGAAAATCGGGCAAGCCATGCTGGTCTCCAAATACTACATGAGTACCGTCTCGTGTAGGCTAGAACCCTCCTTACGCCTCAATCGATAACGACCCCCGTAAGTTGTCGCCAATTCCATCCCCAAATGATGACATCGAACTCCGATACGCCCATGATCCCAGTCCACTATGAGTAGAGTCCTCGAGATCTCCAACAAGAACCTCGACATATCATCCCTATCCTTGCCCTAATCCCTATGGGAGAACTCACACAAGGCCCTCCAAGGCCCCAACCCTAAGCCCAACTCTATCACCGGTTCATTGTCCCCCCCGCTTCCAAATCTAGGAACTCTTGGAGCTCTCGCATGCCTCTCGCAAAGATCCCAAAGTACTTACCCATAAACAACTCCCCCGAAACTCGCCCATGTCATCGCCTAGGTCTCAGAGGTCCTTGCCCATTTCCACCATACTGGGTCTCACCCTCTAGCTGGAACGCAACTAGTCTGATCCTGGTCGTGTCAGAGGTAATCTCATAGCCTCTAACACCTTGTCGATCTCAGAGATGAACTAATGAACCAGAACCACCTGATCTCCTCCCGGGTGAATGCTCTGAGGATGATGCGCCCTAAACTCCTAGGAGGTTACCAGACCTCCCCGACTACTGCTGGCACTGGCCCCGTGGCTATGAGGCGTACCGCAATACCCACGCCACAACAAAGGCCCGTTGATCAACACCGGTGGTGCCTCGACCAAAGACCCGTGGACGACCTCACGCCCTCGGGCCGACTAGCCATCTACATATGTCAAATGGCAACAAGATTCATTTAATTTTCTACTTCACTAACTAGCAATGCACATGCCAATTACTGATTCTGACAACCATGAACTCCGACCTGCTTCATTTCCTATGGCTTAACTTCCAACCACTCAATTTATTTATTTTAGTAAAATTCTAAGCTTTCCTGTTCATTTCATTATCCAAATCCCTAAGGTCATAGTTCCTAATCTTAGCATTCACCCTTTTCCTATACGCATTACACCATGCATATAATTTCCGCAGACAACAACCACAAGTAATCATAATCTCCCATATTCATCATGTTGGGCCTGTATATGTTCTTCCACGCAATTTGAAACACAAAATCGCAATCAAACATGCAAATATTAATGACGATTCAAGGGTGTAATACACTCAGACACTATTCATACACAGAGAACATTTTATATACCCTGTCCTTGCATTTATAGGCAATGCAAGACAATTTATTCAATATATCAATTCATTTTTTTTTTCCACAAAAATTTTATTTTCGAAAATTTCAATTTTTTTCCAAAATTTTCATTCTCATTTTATTCGACGGATTTGATTTTTATTTAAAAATTTTTTTCAAAAATCTCGTAGAATAAAGTGTTCATGAACAAGTTGGTCCAAACAAGGACTCAAACAAAGGTACGTAGTCACACCCCGCTGTATTGCACACTTCCGCTCAAGCACTTATGTCACAATACACAATCAGACAGGATCCTTCCTTTATCCCATAGCCCCGTTTCTCAACCACAATACACCTCAGCAGACAGAATACACACCCAACCAACAAACCCCTCCTCCTATTGTAATACAATTTTCGGCCATTGTCTTCACCTTACAACAGAATATTAATCCCCCATTGGCAAAGACAACCACTAGCCATTCAAGCCCTTCTCTTGCAATACAATTCCAACAGCTTAGCCAACTTGCAATACACCTCATATTGCAATACAAAACCTAGCCAACCTGTACTCCTAAAGCCTAAGTCACAATACAATCCCTTCTGTCACAATAAAATTTGGGCAGTAGCCCAAATCAATTTTCTGCCCTTTTTTTTTTTTTTTTTTCGTTTTGCATTATTTATTTATTTTTCTTCTTATTTATTTCCAGCTACTGGAAAATGCCCAAAACAATGTATATATATATATTTCATCATTTCTGCTACTGGAGACACCTAAAAACAATATATACATACATACATATATATATATATATATATATATATATATATATATATATATTTCCATTCTCCAAAACATCCAATTAAATTTAAAACAAATTTTGTTTCATTTACTTCTTTCATGCATACATCGAAAAACACCAAAAAAAAAAATACTTATCCATTTTTTTTTCTCTCATTTTCCAGTGCACCAAATAAATTTATAAAAATTTATTTATTTATTTTACTTTTCGCTTTAGACAATCGAAAAACCTTAGAAAACAATTTCCTTCACCTTTTTTTTTTCATTTACTTATGGACCATTTTGTCCAAAATTTCCTCAAAACCTCATGTTCTCACACTAACCAAATAAAATTTATTAAAATTTTATTTCATTATCCTATAAACCAAATAAATTTATTATAATTTATTTCATTTATTTTTCTTTTCCAGTTTTACTCACTGTAAAACTCCATAATTTGTTTTCCACACTTCTATGTGCTAATTACTAAGCACACAAACAATCATAACACATATAACATGGTAAACACACCATTCATCAATTCACATGATCACACACAAAACACACATGTAGTATTCTAGTTTTGTTCCGTGCCTTCCTAGGTAATCTCATACCTAACTCTACATCGAACCACACCAAGTGGTGATGGATACCCAAACCCGAGCTCCCTAGGTATTAGTATACCTAAGCTCTAATACCAAGTCAACGCCTAAACTTCGGGGTCCGTTGACCACCGTCAACTCACAGACACTGCAACGTCTGCAAAACCAACACTATTCATTTTAAAATCTAGCGTAGTCTCATTTGTAATGTGAGCTCTACCCAAGAACAAAACCTCGGGTCCCAAAATGGGGCTCAATATGGATATTATATATGAGTAAAACGCGGCTACTGGGTCCACAACCAATACTGGTCCAAATAAATCCTAATCTATATACAATAGTCAAAGAGGTAATAAAATTATCCCCATACATCATATATCAAACTTATGTATTCTAATACATGTGTGTATATTAACAAAACCAAAGCCACAACCCGGCTTTCTTCTAAAACGGCCTCTAGGATGAGCCGTCTCCTCGAACGCTCCCTGTACCTGAAATAATATAATCCCTTGATAGGGTGAGCTATCGTCCAGTAGCGGAATCACCCTAAATGGGTTACTCTCCACTTAAGTGCATGCAATGCTCCAGCATACACATCAAGCAAATTCAGATCCTACTTGAATGTCTACATGCTATTCCCATGTCTCGAAGCCCTCACCTCGACTCCCCTCACACTTGCCCAAGCCATGGCGCGAGAAAACATACTTTCAAAACAAAACTTGTTGTTTTCGAAATATACCACCGAAGTGTTTCAGAAAATACGATTGCTCGAGGCGAATGTGTTGGAGAACCTTCCTGAACACTACGGTCCTCATCCGAAATGATTTGCTCGGACCGCCTCCCAACCCCATTATCCGAAATTCATCATGTGAAATTCCTCGCAAACTCAATTGCCGTAGGTATCCATGTCATGCACTCACACCTATTTTCTAGGTTACCTGCATATGAAATGCATTATGCCATTTCAACCATTTTCTCATGCCAATATATCAAATATGAATATATTATCAAATTTGCAATACACTACATGTACTCCAACAATATTTCAACTAACTCCCAAAATTGCTCACTGAAGCACTACTATTCCATTTCCAGCTGGGCTCACACCCACAATTATATTCCATATAATTTATGACATCTCGTTAACACATCACATTAACCTATTAATTTCTACACAACACCAACTCAAGCTGCATTTATTTCATAATAAGTCAATCTTATTACACCAAAAAATTAAATTTCACATTGGCTAATTAATAAACACGAGCAATTACTTCCGAATTACTCAACCAAATACATTCTGCCAAAATTCACTCGTGGGATCGTTCACTGAATGCAAACCTCAGCCATCGTCACCGCCGCCAATCATTCAATCATCGTGTCACTTCGCAGAACTAATTTCGCGCCAGCTTCGGCCTCATACAAACCAGCAACACATGATTTGAGAGCACAAATCACCACCCAAGAGCCCACGCCTGGTGGTAATCGTCACAACGCCCTCAAAATCTGCTCCCAAAATTTCCACACCGCCCAAGTTCAAGATCGATCAAACTAATGTCAAGGCCTCTCAAACCAACTCGAACATCATAAAAACACTTTAAACAAAGTGGGAAAACCTCAAGTAGGATGAAACCCTACCTCACTGAGTTTGTCAAAACTCCCAAAAACCCAGCTCCACTGTAGTCTCTGACCATGTGTAGTAGCCACCTCTTCTCGGTCTCCGAAGAATTCACTGGCCGATCACCAGAACCCAGAGAGAAGCTACACTCTCTCTCTAAAAACGTGCATTGTCCCAAAAAGCTACTATAAGATTTAACTCCTCTTCTCACGCTTTTGGTCTTTGGTTTAAAGGAGGAGACGAATGGTCGCCATTTCGTCTTATTATCATTTAACTATTCACCTAATGCCTTCAAATCTTGGATTTTCGACATTTGGCATTATCTCGGCCGTCCATTTTCATCCTCTCTCTACTCATGCAACATGTGTCACATGAGTACATATTATAGGTGACTTTCGTCACATCACTCCATCGCTTATCAAGACCTCGAACGCCACGCCGAAAAACACGTGCAAATTTCGACCGGGTTTCGATTCGACGTGTTAGCTAGATTTCGCGAGACGATTCCAACGGTGAAATCCGATTCGTCATTCGAGATCTAGAAAAAATTTCTGGTTTTGACCGAAATTACGATTTTGCCATTTTTCCATAAATTGAATTTCTGTCTTACAGTACATTTTCATGCAATTACTGTGGTTTAAGTGATATGATGCCAGGGATCACTCATTTTAAATTTCATCATCATATTCAGATCCCATCATATACAGTGCCTAAATGTGCCTCCTGAAGTGAAACAAGAAATCAGGCAACTTAGACCAAAAATAAAGAGAAAAGCGAAGAAAGCAAAGCAGATATAAGAAATTGCATAATAACTACAATAATGGGGACGCGTGAGTAGATATATCATTGATGATGATGAGGATGAGGAGGAGGAAGAAGAAGAGGATGTATATATGTATATGGGTGACATGATCCCTAATGAAAGAGCTGAATTTCGAGCAGCATGTCGTGCATCAAAAGCTATTGAATGGAATCGACAACAAGAAGAAGGATTTACGAGAGGCAAAAAGAGAAAAATGGGTAAATCTTTAACTTAAATTAATTTTATAAAATAAACGACCACTTCGATTTCTAATTGAGATATTGGTAAATGTGTGTGAGCCTTCACACCGCAATCGACTAATCCAACAAGGCGCATGCAAAGATCTCAAAGTATGAGACAATCGGATCCATCACCACCTCTTGCTCCATCATTATTTAAATCTTCATCAACAAGACAAAAGAACATTAAAAATCCTTCAAAGGCGTAAAAATCAAAGAAATGATGGCCGACTAATCGTACTCTTCATGAGAGTGCCACGCCTCACAGCGCACTCCTCACCACTTCAAGAACATGATTATTGGTGCACAACAAGTTGGTTTGTGACAACTACCATTCCGCTCTAATAAACAAAGATCTTATATTATAATCAAAACTAGATAATTAAATTCCATTAATTTACTTGGAGTGTGACGCTCAAAACGGTCCGCTTGACAACCCGCCACCTGAATACTCGTGGGATGCCTGCAACCTTAACACCACTTCATGAAAACCCAGTCTCCTTTGTACGGAGCTCACCAAGGAACAAACCCGGGTCCTAACAATTCTACAATGACCACACAGGTCCACATGTGAGTAAAATAATGGGCCACTTGGGCCCCCGTGATTAATACCTCACAAAATACATCAACTAGGTATACAAATAGTTCAAGAGTTAAATTACTCCTTAATTCAACATATATTAAAATTCTACAATTCTATACACGTTATACAACTCGAATACCCAAAAGCCCACAACCCGACTTCTTTCTAAACGCGCCTCATGTAGAAATTGGTCCTCGTGCACACCCTTGTACCGAATGCGGATCCCCCATGTGGTGAACAGCCAAGAGATAATTTCCTACATGGGTTACTTCCCACCTAAGTGAACATGCATGACAAACAATCATATTCAAGCAATTTCATGAACTACTCAATGTCTACATGCCCGAACCCATATCTCGAGTCCTCACTCGACTCCCCACACATGCCTAAGCCAATATGCGAGTAAAATACAGCTTACAACAAAAGCTTTGCTCTGAGTTTACTACCGAGTTTCCTAAGAAAATATCGATCTTCACCCTCGAGGCGACTGGTCGGATAACTCCGAAACACTGCGGGTCCCTATCCGAAGTGATCTATCGACGCCCCCTCCGCTACACTCTTCGAAAATCTTCCATCAAATTCTCACAAACATTTTCGCTTTTTGTTTCATTTCATGTCATGCACTCACTTAATATTCATGCGTGTTCTGCTGGTAGTATAACGCATTATGCTAATCTGTGATAATTTATGCTAATACACCACATGCATATATTAACATAATTTACCTCACAACAATCATGTTATTCCATTTTCTTACATCAATAACACCAAAATTAGCTCTCATGTACACTAGCAAACACAAGCAATTCATTTTGAATCACTTACAACATACATTTTCACACCAAGAAAATCATGTCACTATTCACATGAACAGTGAAACCCTCGGGTTACTATTCATGACCACGCAAATAGGAATTTTCTCCACTTAGCTCAAAGCTGGAGTATTTGCACTTACTCGCCAAAAACAAGCCTCTCAAAACATTCCTAACATTTACATGGTTCTTAGCCAAAGGTTGGACACAAGTAGAAAAGATCCCACCCCTGGAGTTGTCTTAATCTCCACTAAATCGGTGCCTATTATCGTAGCTCCCTGCCGCCAGAGAGCAACTTTAGCATTGGCCCCGTCGGTAACCGACTGTCCGACCGACTGTAATCTGCAGAGAAGGAGCTCCTTCTCTCTCTAAAAAATAAAATTCCAGTCCATTGCATCACCTCCAGCACACTGCCGTTTTTGTGCTTCAAATTGGGGAAGAAATCTATTCACCAATTTTGTCTTATTATCATTAACTTTCATTTAATTCCCATCACGCCCTTCTCTTCAGATTTTCAATGACTCTGCACTATCTGCGCCGGCCCATTTCCATCCTCTCTACTCATACAACACGCTGGCCACATGAGTACATGTAGTAGGCGACTTTTTCACATCACACGCCTTCTCAAACCCATTTTATGGCATCGACACTATGGTTCGAAAACGTGGAAATTCGATCGTCTCTAATTCGGCGAAATTCTGATGGTAATAGATTTCGCGATGATTCCACCCAGAAATCCGCTTTCACATTCAAGATCTAGAAAAATTTTGGGATTTTTTTACCGAAATGACTATTTTACCCTTTTTCCTCCGAAATTGAATTTTGGTCTTGTACGGAGGCATGGAATAGAGCATCATCTCCATATGAAATCAAAAAACAAATACTGATACGGAGTATAAAGATATGGAAGATTATGTCAACATCCAAAGAGAGAAATGGAAGACTTATGGGTGCAAAATTATGTGTGATGAATGGACCGGCCCCACGAAATCGAGCATCATTAATTTCATGGTATATTTGAAAGGAAGCACAATATTCCTCAAGTCCGTTGATGCATCCGACAAGATAAAAGACAACAAATACATTTATGGTTTGTCAAGGATCAAACAAGCAAAGCCAGGGAAGCAATACAGTACCATTATGTATGCTGGATTAACATTTGTAAAGGCAAGGAAGTTAAGTAACGAAGAAGTAAGGCAATTTATATCGGGATTCCACAGCAAAGACACCGCATTGATTCGATGTCAAGACATTGGGTAAAAGAGGCACACTTCTAATTGATTACCAATGCACGCAAAATCACCAACTTCATCTACAATCATGGTTGCTTGCTTGCGAAAATAAGAAAGGTTTGTGGTGGAGATATTGTGCATCTGGGGGGGACAAGATTTGCGACAAATTACATCGCCTTAGAAAGTCTTCTAAAAAAGAGGGCTGATTTGAAGAAGATCTTTATTAGTAATGAATGGGCTTCTCACAAGCTTAGTCGATCGACCATTGGACATGAGGTTGAAGTGCTCATGTTTGATAATACATATTGGGAGAAGGTCTCTAAGCTAGTGTCAAATTCATGAGGCACTATATATTAAGTTTTCGCATTGCATTCCGGTCGCCCCAACAATGTCACTGTGTATGAGTTGATTTGGGTAATGAAGCAAAATTTACATCAACTCAATGCCAAGATTGGGTCAAACAATCATTGCGCATCGTTGGGATAGAAAACCCTTAAACATCCTCTTCACAGCAGCAGGGTAACCAAGCGATATCATAATCACATTTAATGTATATTATCTTCCTCTTTTATCACATACTAATTCTAAATCATTTAGAAGTATATTATTTGAATCCAAGATTTCAATATAGACCGAGTTACTAGCGCACCTTGAGCTTACTCCAAGTCTCACTAAGTATTTAAAGATTATCTTCTACTACCATGCCTCGTAATTTTTGAAACGAGGTACATCAATAGGTTACAATTCTAATTAATTGATTCAATTTATTCGTTACACTCCTACACTTATATTGGATTTGACAAGAACATTTTCAATTTACAAATTATAATGTTTCGAGATGCAAGAGGTGATTCCCGCTGATAGAGCAAAGAATAGCCTCAAGAGATTTAATGGTTCATGGTCGTTGTTATTTCTCATTAAAAGTTTAAAAGTGTGTCTATTATCATGTTATTATTAGATTTTGAATGTTACTTATTTTATCAGAGGCGAATGGTGGCGATGTATAAACCACGCTCCTACATTGAGGAATTTGGTTATTGGGTGTTCTTTTCCAAATCGCATCTTCTGGCCGTATGAAAGAAATTGGAGCACATTTGCTCTAATACATACAAAAAAAAAAGAAAAAAAGAAATCGAATTGCTTACCCTAGGCTCCAACAATTAGTTTTTTGTTACTATAACATGAAACTAAAGATACGTGATATGCTGCAGACCGAGCAAAGCCGGTTTAAAAGAATTACCTTGATTTACTCGACATTTCAACCGAGTTTGGTGAAGCAAGAGATAATCAATTATTCCAATTGGTTATACTTCTTCATTTGGATGATGAAGATGGAAATCCTTATCCACGAATCACGGCCGTACATGTTCGAGAAGTCAGGTTAATGTTGACTCGTGTTTTTATCTAAGAAGTTCATAGTGAAAGTTTTGGGCTTTAAGACACGAGAGACTCGGGTCACTCACATATTTCTCGACTTCATTTGATTCAGGTCGAATATAGTAGTAGACCTAGTTTTTTTCTCGGGTACTTACCATGGTGTTGGTGATGGCTCAAGAGGAGTAGGGACCAATGATGGTAGTGATACTGAAATGACGGTGGGATATCATAGATCAACAAATAAGTCAATATCCACGAGTCCATTCACCGGTGAAGATGATTTCACACATGCTACACAAGATGAAGTTTTTCACCATGGGTTCAAGAGAGATGGTTCGTATCGGGAGCCATATAGAGGTTTGCATTAAACTGGGCGGTTTGGTAGCCACCATGTTGAGGATTCATCATTTCATTGCTTTGAATCTATGGTTACGCACTCAATATAAAGGATTCATCCAATGACTAAGAACATTTTTCCTCCTAACATAATGAGTTACGGTCACTCTTCAAATCCTTCGGCTTCCATTGATGAAGAATATGGAATGATAAATTATCCTCATGCTGAACAAATGCCATTCCACATTTCATATCAAATGCAACAAGGATTTCAAACGAACATGTGGGTGAACCCCAATGTGGACCCTACTCGATCCACGGGCCGGCACGACTCGCTATTAATAGAAAAAAGTGAGTTGATTTTCGAGCTTTGAAAACTGGCCCCGCTGAGGAACTGCTTTTGGCTTGGAGTCGCCACTTACTTTTTATTTTTATTTATTAGGGAAAACTGGCAAGAACAAAAATGATCACTCTAAGAAAACGGTCCACGAAAAACTAGATTTCCGGGTCCGAGGATCGTGTTATCGGGAAGGTACTTTATGCGAGGTAGCACCTCTAAGCCTCAACCTGATTCTAAAATGAATTGGCACATGGGAGATATAAAGTCAAAGATCAATCGATCACCAAGCAAACAGATGACCCGAATCACACCAACCTACTCAAGATCTAACATGCATAAACACCGACCAACAAAACACCTGGTGCGCACTCAGAGTCCTCTAGCCAAGCGCTGCATAAGAGGTCATTCAACAAGCTCAAATGCACCACAAATATCAAATTCCAAACACCATGTACGCATATAAATGCAAATACAAAAGCTCAAGCATCGCATCATGGTCCCCAGCTAAGGAGTTTAGGATATGGTTAATTAATAAACATGCAACACACAACATGCATCCATGATCGTGTAAACTGTGTGCTCAGGTTCAAAAGGGAAGTGAATGGAAAATGAGGGGATTCAGATGTTTGTTTCTTTCCACACTCTCCAAATGACAATTCACTAGCCACAATCAAACTCACCTAACCCCAAATGTCTTAACTCCAGAGCGGGTCCCCTCTAATTCAAGTTAGGCTCAACTTTAAATCCCAAATATGTCCCACAAATGCATTAGTGCAAATGGGCTTGAGCCTCAAGGGATTCGGGCTTGAAAAGTGCTAAAATAGGGGGGATGCCCATGAGTCAGCTCGCAGACAAACTGGGGCTTGAACCTAGCTCTCAAACTGTCCAACTGACAGATACAAGTTCTCAAATTTCACTAGAATATTCTTTAATGAATAAAAAATCTAAAAAAAAAAACGATGCATGATTCGAGTCGGATGATTAGAATTACTGAAACAAGCCGATGCCCCAATCGCTATCCCCGAAAAAACTCACAGAACTGTCGATTTAGTTCCCCAACTGGCTGAGCCTGTTGAGAACAAATCTGATATTTTTTCAGAACATTCTTCATAGAGTAAGGAACCCAAAAGAAAGCAACGGTGTATGATTTTGACTTTGGATGAGTGGGAACCGATCCAGTCATGGTGGGCGGTGCGGCTTCAACCATTGTTTCGAAAAACGTAACCTAAATGAACCTACGATTCGGCTTCCCAATTGGTTGAGCCATGGAGATAGCTTCTCAAAATTTTCAAAACTTTCCTCACATAGTAAGGAATCCCACAAAATAAAGGGTGTATAGTTCAGACTCCAAACGAGTGAGAATTGACACAAACGATGCCAAGTAAATTCTAACTCGATATTCTAAAATAGAACTTAATGAACTGGCCGATCCTCAAGCTCAACCATTAAACAAATGGGAGAGATGCCTCAAAATTTTCAAAATCTTCCTCACAAAGTCGAATCTAAAAACAAATGTAGTACACCGACTTTGAATGTGATTGAGAACTAATAGAAACGTATGCCTAGTGCACTTAACCGCTGCTCAAAATAGAACTTAATGAACCTATCGATCCAGCTTCCTAACTAATTCACTGATTGAGAGCAATTTTCAAAATTTTCAAATTCATTCCTATAGAGTCAAGAACTAAAAACAAACTATACAATTCCAACTCCGAATGATCTATAACCGATACAAACAATGCGTAGTGCACCCTAACTACTATTATGAAAAAACGAACTTAATGAATCGGTCGATCCTGGGCTTCCCAACTGTTCACCCAAATGGAGAGAAGTTCTCAAAATTTTTAGAATCTTCCTCATAGAGTTGAGAATCCAACCAAACAAACAAAGTATAATTCAAACTCTGAATGACTAAGAATTGACACAAACAATGCCTAGTACCTTAAATGCTGAAAACAAAACTTAATGAACTGGTTGATCCGGTTTCCCAACCGGTTCATCCAGTTGAGAGTAGTTCTAAAATTTTTTCAAAATCTTCCTCATAGATCCAGAAATCCAAAAAAACAAATAGAGTACAATTCTGACTCCAAATGACTGAGAACTGACACAAACAATGCCTAAGACCTCTCAATCCATTGTTCCGTAAAATAACTTAATGAATCGTTGGATCCGTTTCAAATCCAGCTCATCCGATTGAGAACAATTCTCAAAATTTGTCAAAATCTTTCTCATAGAGTCAGGAATCTAAAAAAATAATCAGAGTACAATTCTGACTCCGAATGACTGAGAACTGAAACAAACAATGCCTAGTACTCTAAAATGATGCTGCAAACATCAAAGGCAAAGACAAGCGCAAAAGAAAACGGGAGAAGCATACAACTTTCGTACCTATAGGATTCATGGCTACCCCTCTCCCCCCTTTTCCTTCTTTCTTTTATGCTTCCAAAACCAGGTATCCACTCCTTCAAATCTGTAGGAAGTCCTCTTCAAAATGAGAGAGACCACGCCCACCTAGATCTAGAATCCTTTTTTTTCTTTTTCTTTCTCCTCTTTCTTTCTCCTTTCTTTCTTCTTTTTTTTCTTCTTTCCTTTCACATTTTTCGGTTTTTCTCTTTCTTTCTCTTTCTTTTCTGACTCACTCCATTTTGTGCACCTTCGGCCCCGAGAACTCCTCAATCGCCCTGACTTCCCCACCCATAAACATTCCTCTATTCCTGCTGGTCCATAATCAAGCCACATTTACTTTCCCTGTAACTACCAAGCATCTGCTGACCCAAGGTGGGTTGCATGAAACCCATAACATGGCCCAAAACTAGACCCCACCCATGCCTAGGACTGATCTAGGGCTTATGGGCCTGAACCAAGTAGGATTTGGGCCCTAAAATCAACAAAAATAATGCTCCATGCAAGCTGGCCTGATGAACCGGTTGTACAGTTCCCAACTGGTCAATCCGATTGAGAAAAAATCTGAAAAATTTCTAGAATTTTCCTTGAAGAGTAAGGAATCCAACAAAAGAAATAGTGGATGATTTCGAGTTCGGATGAGGGAGATATGACCAAAACAAGCTCAGGTGCTTTGAATTTGAACATGCTCGAATAATGAACTTCAACCGAAATCCGTTGAACTAGCTGAGCCGGTTTCCAATAGGTAGATCCAGTTGATAAAAAAATTCTCAAATTTTTTCAGATAATTCTTCAATGAGTAGGGAATCCAACAAAAAAAACGGCATGATTTGAAGTCTTGGACGAGGGAGATATGATCAAATCAGCCCAAGTGTCTAATTCGACATACTCCAATAAACTCGAACAGTTAAAACCCAGTGGGGGCCCCACTCTGCTTCCCAGACACGATGCCAATAACTAAAAAAAAGAAGCCACGATGACACTTTGAAGTGAACTACATACGCACTCAATGGACCACATACAAGCCCGCCTGAGGCTCGGAGACCGACTAAGCCTAAAAGTGCCCTAACGATGCCATATGAGAACAATGGGTGAGTGTGACACCCATAGGATAAATGCAAGTGTTGAGGGATAAAATTGAGGGTCCTAGTATGAGTATTATCTTCACCAAGATGAGATCCCTTCATCAAATGTTGCAATGGAGCCAAATTGATCTTCATTTTGGTTTTAAAAGCTCATTGCATTGTAATCTCAATGTGTATATTTGATTATTAGTGTCATTTTTACATTTTTATAAATTATTTCCATGAATTTCAAAGTATTTTTGTTAATTTATGATATATCGATACTCATGTAAAAATATCCACTGATATATCTCCGATATATCTGTAAAATCCAAGTACCGATATATCCGTCAAAACTGATATTTCCATCCTTGGTCATATCCAGGAGGTACCTAAGAAAGGAGGGACAATAGTGGTCAAGAATGAAAACAATGAATTACTTCCCATAAGAACAGTCGCAGGGTGTAGAATTTGTATTGACTACCGAAAATTGAACAAAGTGACGAGAAAAGATTATTTTCCACTCCCAATTATTAATCAAATGTTAGACAGACTGGCTGGTAATGAATATTTTTGCTTTTTGGATGGATACTCAAGGTACAATTAGATTGCCATTGCTCCAAAAGATCAAGAGAAGACCACCTTCACCTGCCCCTGTGGTACCTTTTCTTTTAGGAGAATGCCATTCGGCCTTTGTAATGCACTGGGAACCTTTCAAATATGCATGATGGCTATATGCCTGCATACGTTGAGAAATCATTGAAATCTTGGCGGATGATTTCTCCATGATCGTTCTACATTCACTGAATGTCTCGAATTTGACAATGGTATCAAGAGGTGCATGAAACAATTTAGTTCTAAATTAGGAAAAAAATGAATTTCTATGAGAAGGCATAGTGTCAGCATCACATTTCAGAAAGGGATTGAGGTCGATCAAAGCTAAGGTCGAGGTCATAGAAAACTACTACTTCCTACGCTGAAGGGTATAGCTTCCTCGCCATGCCGGTTTTTATCGAAGGTTTACTGTGTGGACTTCTCAAAAATCTCCAAGCCTTTGTCTAACCTTCTCATGCAAGGTGTTCCTTTGATTTTAATGATTCACAAGGAAGGCTTTTGAGATAATTAAAAGTTGTGCTGATTTCACTGCACTGTTACACCTGATCGGGGTCTTCCATTTGCTTTTCACATGTGTGATAAGATTACGCTACAGCCAAGTTTTGGTTAGCAGTTGACAAGATCTTCTATGCCATCTGTAAAACCCAGGAAAAAATGATTTTTTCTGAAAAAAGGAAAAACAATGGTTTGTTGATACCGTACGGGTTGAAAACCTGGAATGTTTCTAGATCTTGGATGATGAAACGGACCTCACCGTTGGATTCATCTCGCTAACTCTAAGCATTAGGTCAATTCGTTGAATTTCCCTCAGATGGTTGGATTTTCACGCATTTTCGCAAAAAGGAACCCAAATGAGGGTGACATGTGGCATCCATGCATGCCATGTGGGTGAAACATGGCACGGTGCATGCATTCCATATTACGACATGGCATGATGCACGCATGCACATAGAGGTGTCCAACCTATAAAAAGGGGATCAATGGAGGAAAAGAAATGGAGAGAGAGAAGAAAGGGAGAGGAAGGAAGATCCGGCAGCTTCTTCCTCTGATTAATTTTCCGACGGCCGAGTTTGTCGCAAGAGTTAAATTCGTCTACTGACAAGGGCAATGCCCAAGAGGCAGGATTCTCCTGCATTTCGTTTATTTCCAATCTAAGGGACTGGTTTTTGCACGATTTGGGACTCAAATTGACTGGAGGTTCGTGGACTTTTCCGTACTGTGGGGCCATGGAGTATGGCATGTTTATGGTTTGGTTTCTCGGGGTCAGATTCGTCGATTCGGGACTGGCCGGATTTTCAATGCTCATGCCCGGTGGTGGCATGTTCACGCTACCGTGGATTTGTCAGATGTTGACCGCTTGCGGGCATCTCTCATGCTACACCATTATTCGTGGAGAACCAAGTCAATCTTTACTTTGCTTTTGATTGACTGGTTTGGTGATAATTGTTGATTGAATGTTGATATATGAACTCTTATATATCGACATCGAGATTTAACCGCTTGGAAATTATATGCTGACATAATCGTCCATGATGATGATAAATCGTCTATATGAAATGCATTACATATGTGACAGAAATTGACTTGTACGGCATATAATTCAAGGCACGTATCTAAGGGGTGTGGTGCATGGTGCCATCACACACCATCCTTGGTGGTTGATGAGTGGGCTCGATACGTTGAATGAAGTTCAGCGGAGTTCCGCTATTCCCAGAGTATGAAATGGTGCCATCAAACACCATCCTTGGTGGTTGATGAGTGGGCTAAATACTGTTGAACACAGTTTAGCGGATTTCCACTGTTCCTAGAGCATGAAAAGTTGCTGTAGCCTGTAGTAGCAAAGTGTGATAGATACTCTCAGTGAAAGCCCTCGATTTTTGGTTATATGCATATGTGTCTAATGAAATAAAGCCTCGTGAAAGTGTAGGAAGGCGTGCAAAGCTTGCGATGAGACCTCGAAAATTTGCTACCCCAAAAAGACACATGTTTTGTTAATAAAATGATCCTTGGAAGTGAAACATCCAATAAGTTATGATTTCTAAAAACTTGATTTTGTTTCAAAGTGATCATTGGATGAAATTCATCGACGATGGATGTTATCACACATCACTACGATTGCGGTGACGGGAGTCTATGATGACTCGGATTTTTCATGCATTGAGTGCGTTTCATCTCATTTCATGGCATGACATGTAGTATTCCATTAGAATTGCATCATTCTATTGGAATGTTGATATATATATATATATGTGTGTGTGTGTGTGTGTGTGTGTGTGTGTGTGTGTGTGTGAATGTGTTCAAGGAATATCACATGTGCATTTGGGTGGGGGCAATAGTCCCCGTATAGTCTCACTACTAAGCGTGGCTCACCCTTTATGGGAAACATTTCGGTGCAGTGGTATACACCTGACTCCGCCTCATTCTGGTCGAGAGGTTGAAGAAAGCCGACCTGTGGCTGGTATAGTTCTTTTCAGGAACTCCGGAAAGAACTAGTTTCGCATATTCGGTGGTATGTAATAGAGCTTGTAATTAAACTCACAAAGAATATGTTTTTGAAAATAACATAAAAAGTTTATTGAATGTGGCTAAACCGATCCCGAAGTGGATTCGGGATAAAGGTGGAAATCGAGACACACGATATTCACAGGAAATTTTGACCCTCGCTTCACAGCTTGGTGTTAGGGCGTAGGTATGTAATTACTTAAGACTCGATGAATGGATCCTAATTAATGGGATTAGGCACGTAGGTGCCGAGATATACAATATCCACGAGTATTTCTATGGGTTAACGGTTGGTCAACGGACCCCCGTGTTTTAGGGTGTCACACCATCTATTATGCTAGTCGACATTGAATGAAGCACAACTCAATTACGCCACAACAAAGAAAGAATTGTTGGCAATTGTGTTTGCTTTTGATAAATTTAGGCCTTATCTTATGTGGAAACAAGCGCCATCGGCTTCACGGATCATTCCGCAATCAAGTATTTGATGACTAAAAAGGATGCTAAACCTAGACTCATTAGGTGGGTGCTCCTACTGCAAGAATTTGATGTGGAGATCCAAGATAAGAAGGGCTCTTAAAACATGGTGGCTGATCATCTATCAAGGTTGGAAATTCTAGAAAAGGTGTAGAAAAGTCAAGTTCAGATTGATGTACATTCCCGGATGAGCGAATCCTGGCCTTGTCGCATGTTGAAATTTCTCCATGGTTTACCAACATAGCTAATTATCTCGCTGTTCGTATCATCCCATTCGAGCTCACCTTTCAAAAAAAGAAGAGATTCTTTGATGAGGTGAAACGATACTTTTGGGATGATCCAATTCTCTTCAAATAACGTGCGTACTGCATTATTCGACTTCCATGCGCGTCGAAAGTGAAATATTAGGTGAGATTCCAAGCACTTCCACTTTTGTGAGTGTGGGAGGCTATTTCAATGGGCAAACGAACAATCAAGTAAAGTGCTACAATCAAAGCATATCGCTCCTCTCTTCAAGGATGCACACTCTTTTGCGAAATCATGTGATCGGTGTCAACGAACAGGTAACATCGGAAGACAAAATGAGATGCCTTTGACCAATGTCCTAGAGATGGAGCTCTTTGATGTATGGGGGATTGATTTTATGGGTCCTTTTTCATCCTCTTATGGGTACAAATACAATTATTGGCTGTCAATTATGTTTCAAAGTGGGTGGAGGCTATTCCAACTATTGATTATGATGCCAAGGTAGTATTGAGCTTTATCCAACGCAACATCTTGTCATGATTTAGGACTCCAAGAGTTGTAATTAATGATGAAGGATCACATTTATACAACAAGTTAGTCGCATCTCTTCTAGCTAAATATGGGGTGAAGCATCGTGTATCACTTGCATATCAACCTCAATGCAATGGGCAAGTCAGTGTCAAGCGAAATCAAGCAGAAGATATCGAGTGTATTTCGCGGAGTGTAGCAAGGAAAGATTGGGTAACAAAATTGATGACAACTTATGGGCATACCGGGCAACATTCAAGACTCCTTTGGGGATGTCCCCTTAAAAAATTGTCTATGGGAAGGCATGTCACCTATATGTGGAATTAGAGCACAAAGATTACCGGGCAACTAGAATGCTAAACATGAATCTAGAAATAGCTGTGAGTTAAAAGAATGCTTCAATCAATGAGTCGGGAAGAATTTCATAATTTATGAGGAGCTCCAGGATCTACAAGGAGAAGACCAAGGTTTGGCATGACAAGCATTTAGTGAAGATTGAGTTTAAACCGGGATAACAGGTGTTACTTTTCAATTCGAGATTGAAGTTGTTCGGGAAAGCTCAAATTAAGATATCCTATTGCGGATCACTCAAGTCTTTCCTTATGGCAGTGTAGAGTTAACTCACCCTAAAAAGGGTACTTTTAAAGTGAATGGGCAACGAGTGAAGCCCTATTTTGAAGGTCAACTTGAAAAGTACAAGTCTACCATAACCTTGAAACTGACATACTACGGATAGCTTTTGCAATGCTTCCGAGTTTGAACACCCGCCATGCATAATGAAATTTCGTCTGTTAGCTAATGACATTAAACAAAGCTCTACTTGGGAGGCAACCCAAGCATTTTGAAGTTTTTCTTTCGTTAACGCAATCTTAAGTGTTTTTTTATCAGTGTTTTTGTTTTGATTTTTTTTTAGAAATTTCAGTTTTCTCGGAGTTCATAAACTATAACCTAATTGCGTTGTTTATTTTGTTGTGTTTTTAGGTTTTGAGGTTGAAGCAACGACCGAGAGGTATCTTGAGAAGCCTATTATAGACTCGAAAAAGTGTGGAACTTCAATGAGGTAGTTTTCTATACTTAGAATAATTTTTTCCAAAAAACAAAGCCTGAGACTTAACGCGCAATGTTACTAATATGGTTTTGAACACTTCCTGAGAACGCCATGACGCTGGCCCTCAACATCATGACATCGGGCTAAAATGATTTTTGAACACTTCGGGAACGGCCGCGACAGTCAGTTCGACCGTCAACGCTGTCTTATTGTCGCGACGGCTACTGTTTTAAGAACATGAAATATTTTGCAAAATCACAAACCATAACTCTCTCTCTTTAGTGTTTTTGGCAAGATTCATCCATCAAATTCTCTTCCAAAATATTCTGCTGATTTTGTGCACCATGAGATCTACAAACAACCTTTGATTCGAAAAATCTAGGGTTCATCCACTCTCCATCGAAAATCTGAGTAAACGGCCATTTTTTCTGATTTTTGGTGATTCAAGGTAAATCACTAGTTCTTTTTGCTTCTTTTGGATTTCTTTAAGTTATGAAGAAGGTAGGTGGTTATTTGGTCAAGAGCAGTGTTCACGTAGTGCACACCAAGTGTTTGATATTTTGCCTAAATGCAATTTCTGTGGTTCTTTGGCTATTCAAATAGGGTTCATTCACACTAGGTGTTTGGGTGATAATTTGGTGTTGAATTGAAAGCCTAGAATCCTATCCCAACCCTACCTCCTTAGGTTGCACAATGTCGTCCAAAAAGCAAAAGATTGGCTCAAAGAAGAGCAGGATGATAGAAGAGCCAACTCATGAGTATGATCATGAGAAGTTTGTTAACGAGGGCGCTATAGTTCAAATTTAATTTCCAAAAATAGGTCAATACTATTATGAAAAGGGTTCACCTATCCGAAGATTTTTTTGCAAACCATCGCAATAAGGAATGGGGAGCGCCCTCGCGGCTAACCCTGATTAATCGGGTCGCAACGACATGGTTGTGTGAGAATTCTACGCCAACCTAGCATCCAATGTTCTGAAAAGGTAAGGAGCTGGGCAAAGCGTGTCAAGTAATTTTAGCGCCGGCTATATCAACGAGTATTACAACCTTAGCTCTGCTAATTACATATGATAGCTCCTTAATCCCTTAACTACTCCGAGGTTCTTAGGATGCTTACTAATGGACGAGGAGAATGGAAGCTTAACAATGAAGGGCACGCAATGCACTTCAAGGCTAAACACTTAGTCTACATCCCTAAGGTATGGCACCACTTCATCACATCTCGTCTCATCCCGACGATAAATTTGTGTGAAGTGACGGCTAAGAGGGCTTTGCTGAATTATGCCATAATTCAAGATATCCCATTCAATGTGGGATAGGTTATAGAGGATGCTATCCTCTATAACAAGGATGCAAGGATGAATCTTGGGCACCCATTTCACTTATCAGCAAAGAAAGTCGGTGCCTTTAGAGGACAATGAGGCTTGGATACACCCTATTAAGGCGATAGTGGTTAAGAAGAACAAACTGGGTGTACCAAGGCCTGACGAGGTTTATGATTCAGGACATGAACCCTCTGATAAGGACGAGCTTAAAGCCTACCAAACCCTATTCGTACGAGAGCATGAAAACCGGATATGTGTTAATCATCCGGGCCTAACCTCCACCACCCCCATCACATGAGGAGACTACTCCACCCTTCCTCCATCCCTGTGAGGACCATGTAGGACTCCAAAATTTTGTCCTCTCGACACACATTCTTTCAAATTGATCATTGACCACTTGGTTGAAGCTCAGTGGTTCCCATAATTTGTTACTCGCCGTGATAGCTTGTGGCTGGGTGACATGGCTTGCATGGCTCGTTTAACACATGACTTTTTATTTATTTATTTATTTTTACTTTATTATGTGATTGATTTGATTTATCTATTCATTTTTTTATTATTATTATTTTGATCATTTTCAAAAAGTAGTTTTTACTCATTTATTTTAATTTAATAATTTTGAAAAAAAAAGGAACTTTTACTTTTATTCATCTAATTTTGAAAATTTTTTATTTATTTAATTTTAATTTAATGTTTCAAAAATGTTTTAGTCATATAATATTTTTTTTTAAGAAAATGTTTGTTTCATTTAATTTATTTTAATATTTTAAAAAATGCTTTATTTTGATAGTTTGACTATTTCACAAGCTTTATTCTATTTCATTTGTTTATATTACGTAAGGTAATATATTTGGAAAAGGTATTCTTTTTTTTAATTATTATTTTACCTGATTTTGAAGTGATTTCATTAACGTAAATAATAAAAGAATACATGGATAAAAAGGAAAATATATAAGGATTAATGGGTTTTGGGAGAATGGGGAAATGAGAGTTCCTTAAAAGAGTTCGGGTTCTCCACATAGAAAAAATGAGGGATATTTTGAAGATAAGACTCAGTTTTTAAGAGTAGTGGGGAAGGATTTTTCTTAGGGTGGAAGTTTTCAAAAAGGAGGGAGGTTTGACGAATAAAAGGAGGGGGAGAAAGAAGAAAAAAAAAAAAGAGAAAAGGGGGAGGAAGCTTGAGAGAAGAGTATACAGTTCGGTGGAGAAGAAAGCATTTGGAGACAAGACTGGTAATAGACCAGGAAGCACGTACAGTGTGTTCTAGGTAGGCGACTTCTTGTAGTTTTACGTTATGTTATTTTACTTATCTATTTATTTTGGTTTATTTTCCGAAGCTGTTCGAACTGCTTGTATGAAAGGATGTTTCTTTATGGCTTCTTCGGGATATATTCAAGATTTCTAAGGGGATCTTGTTTGCGCTATGTTTGAGAGGTTTTTATGGTCAGATCAGTATTTGATTTTTAAGAGGCCACCACGGCCATCTTCGACTGCGGATATGAAGGAAAACAATACAATGGAAGCATGATCTAGCAATATGATTAAACATGCAACTCGTATCTAAAATTCATTACAAATAAAATTATTTATGTAGATTTGGCAGATCCGTCAACTAGACTTCTAGATCAATACCAACTCAAGAATCTACACTGCTGGGATCTACAAAGAATAAAGAGACGCAAACTAACGATCTATTAACTGGGCTCCAATCTACAGATCAAGACCAGACCAGCCCGATCTTCCAGACTATCCTCAGGGGTGGTATGATGTGTGGGCACAATGAATCGACGTAGAATCGACCTAACACTTAGAGAAAAAAACCAAAGAATAGAAAATTTTTCTTTTCTCGCTCAGATTCTCAAAATGTATGAAAAAAACTCAAAGAGAAAACCTTTAAAACCCATTACACTGCTTAATAATCACTATAATAAATTATATTTATTATAAATAACCGTTCATATAATAAATTATATTTATTATAAAAACCGTCTATATAATAAATTATATTTATTATAAATTTATAAATTTATACATATATTTGAGAATTACTAAGGGGGACCCAAGAGCACATAATCGTTAACAATCTCCCACTTGCTCGAGTACAAACTGAGCATAAGCCCAAACCATGTAACTCAACTTTGTGTTCTGTGTTCCATTATCGATATGAGCTCCACATTTTCTCCCGAGCTAGCCCCTGGTGATCCAACGCTATTATTAATTGCAGCTCCTTATAATTGAAAGTTAAATTATCTAACTGCCACTCCAATTAAAGGCCTGTGAGTTGAACTCCAAAATTAATAATATTATATATTAATTTCCATTGTAGTAATATCGATAATTAATTGATTATATTTTCCGTCATCAATTAATTATTTTAATTGATGCATCAGCCTAATGGATCAAATGCAATCGTTTGACTTCATTACATCCAAGTACCGAAACATATCAAGAGTGATATTCGCAATTTCATTTTTTTTGTTTATTTCATAAAGACGGTAATTAAACAATCACGCTCCCAAATCATCTAGGTATTGGCTGCCAAAATAGCCTCACATATTGACAATTCAAAGACCGATAATTATTCAATTACCTATTTAAAATAAACTCGTGATCGATATAAAATAATAATCAAATATCACTTGAGATTTAATTCCTTTCTTACAGAATTTAACTTTAATTCAAATCTTTCGATCCTATCAATGCAAACATAATCTGCACCAATATTTTATAGCAATAACCAAGCATAGTATTGGTTTCATAAAATATTGCGCCTAAAATAAAGCATTCAACTTTATTCAATAATCGATCTTTATTCATTAATTATGAGAACTTATGATCATGTCTTCCACGGACTTATCCATATGACCATGTATATCGCATAATTAATCCGGACCTTCACGAAAAATACTAGCAGCACAAGGTGGTTTCACACCTCATTGAAATTTTATTAACACGTAATACATAATAATTTTATTTGTCTTGCTACAAAGCTCAAATAAAAAAAAAAAAAAAAAACTCCCACTAGTCCTAAAAATAAGTCCGTAATCTCCTAACACCCATAGAATCTCACATGTCTTTCAAAAACTTGGAACAGTAGCCTTTGTGAATGGGTCCACAGGTTTTCTCTCGACGCTATTTGGTAACACCACTGCGGTTCTCGCCACGATGTCTCTGATCAAGTGGTACTTCCTCTCAATGTGTTTTTGCTTTCTGCGGATACCTTGGTTCTTTTCGGATCAGGTTAATGCCCCATCAACAAGGTCACGCAAAGGGTAATGGCCGACTGAGACCGGTATCACCGAAGATCCATAATGAACTTCTTCACCAATAATAAATCTTTCTTACCGCCTCATGAAGAACATATTCAGCTTCGTGGTGGAATCAAGCACACACGCCTGCTTAATACTCCTCCAACGCATACCCAACATATAGTGTGTAAACACATAACCGTAGGTAGATTTCTCGAAGCCAATATCCTCTGAAGTTCGAGTCTCGGTGAAACCAATGGTTTTTAAACTCCCACCTGAATATACTTAGCATATAATCTCTGTTCTCCTTAGATACTTAAGTATATGCTTTATCGTAATCCAAGAGCCTTTCAACGGATCGACGATAATGGCCATAACTCTAATCGCATAATGTATATCCGCCCGGTACATAACATGGCATACATGAGACTACCTACTACCGAGGCATAAGGTAATCCTACTCAGCACGTTCTTTCGCCGTCAGAGTTTTTGGTGATTGCTCTCAGAAGATATCTTATGGCTCAAAGTGGGTAAGGATCCCTTGAATTTTCCATGTTAAACCCGACAAGAATTTTATCAATATAGGCTCGAGATAGTGCCAACAACTTATTCTCTTCCTGTGGCCTCGTATAAGTTTGATTCCCAAGAATATAGCTATTTCCTCCCAAGTCTTTCATATCAAACTGCTTTTATAACCAATCTTACACCCGACAACACTCAATTGTCGCTTCCCATTAACAATATGTCATCTACGTAGTGCTGACCAGAAAAACTACCTTCCGTGCTTGGATTCTTTGAAACACAAGGTTCATCGTGGCTTTTCAAACCAAAAGAAGTAATGGCCTGATCAAACCTCGATGTTCCATGATCCGACGCTTTCGCTAAGTCCATAAATGGATTCGCACTTCAGATACCATGTGTTCTTTCGCCTTGGGGCCTTGAACCTCTCGTTGTCGTACAGATGTCCTCATTTAAATCGCCATTTAAAAAGGCCGTTTTGACATCCATCCGCCAAAATTCTGCACCGGTGACTCAGTAGCCATAAATAAAAGAATCCTGGATATTTAAGCATGGCATCGCTAAAGGTTTCTTCATAATCTATCCTTTTCGGGTATAGCCTTGCCACTAATCTAGCTTTGAAGGTTTCACCTTCCCATATGATCCTCTTTTTTCTCTTGTAAATCCAATTTACACCCTATCGTTTTACCCCTTCGCGCCTCTACAAGAGACTCGACTGAATTGGAATACATAGATTCCATTTCATTCATTCCATGGCTTTTTTTGCCACTTCAGACATCCACATCTTCCAAGGTTTCTTTGTACTGATGGGATCATCTTCACTCACACAGCAATAACTTGGTAAGACTCGCCTAGCAAGACATATCTCAGAAGCCCGCCTTACTCTATCACTACGACGAAGCTCCACCGGTTGTGGTTCATTGTTCCGAGCCCGTGAAAAGTGTACCAGTTCCTCTCAGATCGCTCTTCGGCCCGTTCCACATGTATTGATCTTGTCTCCACTCGGGTTCCACCTCGTGCTTGTTCACCTTCGGTACATTTTCCCTCTTGAACATGCATAGGAATCGTTGGTACAGGCCAAGACACCGGTGAGTCTGGGCTTTGTTCTCGAAATGAGTCAAGCTCCTCGCACTATTTTACTCGGGTTTGAAATCAAGCATATAGCCTTTCCTCCAAAAGCCGCGTGAGTACCACACAACTTTATCCCCGAAGGACTATAAAATAGTCCACCCTCTCGCTCCTTTAGGTAGCCAACAAACATGCAAACCTCCGCACGATTCCAACTTATTCGATCCTTTTCTAAGACATGTGCAGGAGCACCCCATATTCTGATATGGTTTAAACTAGCTTCGCCCTTTCCACAATCTCATGGTGTGTCTTAGAACCGCTTTAAGGAACCAAATCTCGTAAGATACACGGTAGCTTTCATGGCATATCCCCAAACGATATAGGTAGAGATGAATAACTACATCAATCACCATATCCTCAAGAGTTCTATTTCTTCTTCTCGCAACCCATTTTGGTCAGTGTTCCAGGTGCTGATAGTTGTGAACCATCCCTCGAGTCAAGTAAGACTTAAACTCTCCGGGTGGGTATTCACCACCCTACGACCGAAGCCTTTGATAAGGAGTCCTAATAGCCTTTCTCGTCACCCCATACTCTAAATTTAGTGAAAGTTTCACTTTACATTCAGGTAATATATCCATATCTTGGAGTAGTCATCCGAAGGTGACAAAACACTATACCTCCTCCTGCTTGACATTTATCGGTCCAAGACACACAAGATGCACCCACCTGCAATGCTTGTCACGCGATATCCTCGTTTTTAAAGGGTCTTTTCGTCATTTTACCTTCCAAACAAGATCTGATATGTCCTCCCCTCCTCTTCCTCCTGTATAGGTTCAAAGTTCAGGGAAGTTAAGATCCCACTTTTTAACAAACCATGAATCCTTATTGGGATTAATATGACCTAATCGCAATGCCAAAGGTACGCTTTCTTATTTATGAAACTTTTCCCTTTTCTGGCTAGGTGATCATGCTTACCAACAATTTCAGTAATTAAAACATCATAGACATAGGACTAAATAATAAAGACCATCTATCAAATCATTGTGCACAAATAACTCAAGCTTGAACTTATTGTAATAAAGGAATTAAATTCCACCTGTTAAACCTTGTTCAAAATAAACAACTAACAAATTAAATTCCTTTAAAATCCTATATACATAAACAAATACTAAACATAAAGTCCTACTGTATTATTGAAAAATAATCTACTTTGTCCTAATGTTTAACTCCGAGACATGTTCTCCATTTCCAAGTTTCCTCTAAAAACCTCTGCTCCCCGTCCAACCAAGCTGTCATTCAACCAATTCCAAAGAGGGAATGCATATGGTTAGTGGCTCCCGAATCAATGCGATCCATTTATCATTATAATTCTCATACTCAAATAAGTTTCTCTGTAACCACATTTAAATGTACTCCATACCTTGCTTTTGGCAATCTCAGGGCACTGCCTAAATGATCTTTCCGTCTGCATCAAGCACTTCGCTTCTTCGGGCCTTCATACGGCGGGTTTTCGTAACTGGTACTGACCCTTCCGCTTGTTCTTATTCTTTTCCCACCCTTAGGTTTCCCTTTCTCGGGCTTGAAAGTAGAACCCCACCATATGAACACCGGGGCCGATTTTCCGAAAGCCCTTTCTACACTTTCTAGTTCATGCATCAACTCAGAGGAGTTGATCCATCTCTTGCTCATATTATAATTAACTTTAAATCGAGTAAACGATCAGGTATAGATTCAAATATGAAATCAATTTGGGACCTTGCTCCATCTTCATCCCCAACACTTCACCTGATCGAGATGTGACATCATTTTCGTACAATGATCCTCACACTTCCCGGGGCCATTCTAGTGTTCATTATAGCCTCTAACTGGCAACCGCCTTAAAGAATCCTTTGCTGATCAGGTAACATCTTATCGAGTCTCTGATCATTTCGCCCACCTCGAGATGAGATATCGCCTCCCCAAAATGACTAACACCAAGAATATAGCAAATGAACTCGATATATTTGCCTTGTCCCGCTTCATATAGTCTTTTCTCGACTGCCGATGCATTTCTGTCGCGGCTCACTGGGCTTTGGGTGTGGTTAGACAAACTTCGCTTTTCAAAATCCGCATCAATGTACAGTTGGTTTTCCATTCACTATAATTATTTCCATCCATAGGCTTCGACCAAAATCATTGCAAGTGGGTTAAATGATGCCATTTTCCTCGAAAAAAATACACTTAGTATTAAACGTAATATCTACAATAAACATAATCTTAAAATTTAGTTAATCCCAAAACTATTTTTCCTCGTTTATTGAACAATTATTTGGTTTCCATTATAAACACTTACGTTGGGCAAGATATTTATAACAAACTAAATTTGATCATGAAATGATTAGTATCCTACTGTTGGTTCCCAGGAAAGATGGGAGTCATGTTTGACTACTTAAATCCTACCTTCTTAGACAGAACTTTCAGATAATACATAATCATTTCACTCTAATTGTTTCCAAACTTCTGGGCACTTAATAAAATATCATAGCCTCGTCGGGAGGGTAATAATTAAATTAAGTTTGAATGTTTTTAACTACTGTTTTAATTTCAAAATTATCTTTTAATATCCAAGATTGCCGACGTTGGGTCGATCAATCTTATTAAAATTTTGAACTTAATTGAGGTCTAATCCAATAAAATCCAACCATGTTTATCCTGGGGCATCACATGATCATTTTATTATTAGACCTACAATGGAGCCCTTGTATTTAAAATTAATTAAATTAATTAAAACCTTCACCATTCAATATTTTAAATAATAGAGATTTTCAGGGAATTATTTCAAAAAATAAAATAATTTTTCCATAATAATTATTAACTAGATAATAGAATCAAGAATAATTATTATGCACATGTAATTATCATTGATGCAATTTATATGGCACCACCTATTCTATATGGTGCATGTTATCACATAAAACATGTTATATAAGTATATAATTTAAACCATTCACAAAAGCATTAATTAAATAACCTAATCATGGTTTCCTAAAATTAAAATTGGGCCCTGTCTAGTATCCCACAAGGTTCTTGGAATGATTATTTTAGTTACAAAGGCATAAAGGCCCCAAACAAAAATAAATTAAAACCACAAAACCTAACATGTTTACAATTTGAAGGTAGTAGGTCGTAGTCCTGATCAACCGGCTGAGGGAAGCCCATGCCTTGACGAGCGGTGCGAGTAGGCGCCAAAGCGATCCGCCTGCGGCCCCCTACGCTGAATATACGTGAGGACCGCGGCGAAACTGCCGTGGCGTGTAGGCGCGTGACACGCGTTCGGGCACCGCCGTCCATCCGGCAGCGTCTCCTCCTCTCCTCTAACGTTCGGTGGTCACGATCTGAGATGATGTCAGTTCTTTCTCAAACTTTCAAACAATGAAGGTGTCTGATTCTGAGATTTGAAATTTAAGGTAACTATTTTAATTAAAGAAATCTTAAATAATAAAACCGGAAGAAACGATCTTATGACCAGCCTCACATTACAAACGAAAAATTAATACAATCCAAAAATCTACCGCTATGGATCTGAAATGAAACCATTAAAACCGACATCAATTCATGAACAAAAATCATAAAATTAACAGATCTAATCATGCGATCTAACAACAAATAAGAACCTAGGTGCCATATACTAAATCAACATCAAAATTACATGTATTGAATACCACAAATGCACATATCAATAGCATCTTCTGATACCAAGTGAAGGAAAAACACGGCGAGCATGGATCTAACAATATGATTAAACATCTGTGCCTTACAAAATTCAATATTAAATAAAATTACTATGTAGATTTGCACGAGATCCGTCAACTGAACTTCTAGATCGACCACCCGACCAACCCAATCTGCAGTCGGATCTACGACAGCGGCCGCGCGACCAGACCTGCGGGTTCCGATCCTCACGGATCGACCAATGCGCGTGCGATCTTGGATACATCGCCGAGGGTGGTATGGATGTGTGGTAGCGTGAATGAACGTGGGCGAATGCTTGCAGAACGCAGAAAAAACCAAAGAATGAAAAATTCTTTCTTTTCTCTTGTTACGTATTCTCGAATGTATGAAAAAAAAAACTGAAGAAAACCTTAAAAACCCATTACATCAGGAATAAGCGTTCTATATAATAAATTATGTTTATTACTCAAATAACCGTTCATATAATAAATTATATTATTATAAAAAGCAGTTCACATAATAAATTATATTTATTATAAATTTATAATTTATACATATATTTGAGAATACTAAGTGGGACCCAAGAGCACATAATTGCTAACAGGATAGTTATTTGGGAAGAGACTTTGTAGGTCCTTTGTCCTTTGTTCTTGTATTGTATGGCCAATATTGTCAGTTCTTGATGTTTAGAGTTTTAGTAAATATAATTTCTGGATGCTTTTGGGTAATATTGATGTTTAGTTGCTTTAGTAAAAATTATTTTTGAATGTTTTGGGTTAAATTGATGTTTAGAGTTTTAGTAAAAATGATTTCTGAATTTTTTTTGAGTTATATTGATGTTTAAAGTTTTAGTAAAAATGATTTATGAATGCTTTTAGGTTATTTGGATGTTTAAAGTTTTAGTAAAAATGATTTCTGAATTTTTTTTTTTTTTGAGTTATATGGATGTTTAGAGTTTAGTAAAAATAATTTCTGAATTTTTTGGGTTATATTGAGTATTTTAAAGTTTGTAAAAATGATTTCACAGATTTTTTGAGTTATATTGTTTAAAGTTTTAGTAAAACTGATTTATGAATGGCACCCCAGGTTATACGGATGTTTAGAGTTTTAGTAAAAATGATTTCTGAATTTTTTTGAGTTATATTGACGTTTAAAGTTTTAGTAAAAATGATTTCTGAATTTTTTTGAGTTATATTGATGTTTAAAGTTTTAGTAAAAATGATTTATGAATACTTTTAGGTTATATGGATGTTTAGAGTTTTAGTAAAAATAATTTCTGATTTTTTGAGTTATATTAATGTTTAAAGTTTTAGTAAAAATGATTTATGAATGCTTTTAGGTTATATGGATATTGAAGTTTTAGTAAAAATGATTTACGAATGGTTGTAAATTTATATTGATGTTTGAGTTTTAGTAAAAATGATTTCTGAATTTTTTGGGTTATATTAATGTTTAAGTTTTAGTAAAATGATTTCTAAATTTGTTTTTTAGGTTATATGAATGTTTTAAAGTTTTAGTAAAAAAGAATTTACGAATTTTTAGGTTATATGGATGTTTGAGTTTTAGTAAAAATGATTTCTGAATGCTTTTGGGTTATTGATGTTAGAGTTTTAGTAAAAATGATTTCTGAATTTTTTAGGTTATATGGATGTTTAGAGTTCTAGTAAAAACGATTTCCAAATGTTTTGGATAATATTGATGTTTGGAGTTTTAGTGAAAATTATTTCAGGTTGCTTTTGGGTTGTTGTTTGTGAAATTATTTACGAATGTTTGGATTATATTGATGTTTTAAATTTTAGTAAAAATGATTCTGGATGCTTTAGGTAATATTAATTATGGATTTTATTCATCTTTAAATGCTTTTCGATTATGTTGATGCTTAGGATCTTAGTTTGATAAATTTGATAGCTTATATTAGGTTTGCTTTGAAAAAATGGGTATTAGGTAAGAGTTTTTGGATTTAAATGGAAAAATGAATGTTCTAAAAATTTGTTTTAATTTTAGATTAGATAGATAGGTTAGTTTTTTTTAAAATTAGTTTTGGTTGTTGTCAAATTAAAAAGTCTATATTTTAAAATTAGTTTTGTTTGTAGTTTTAAAATTCATCTCTAATTAATAAAAAATAAAAATAAAGAAGAAGAAGAAAAGGTAATAGCCTTTTAAAACAAAATTAGTGTTAACTTTAGCCTAGATGGAAAAAATTAGTGCTCTTTAAAAAAATTAGATTTGTTGTTTTTATCAAATTAAAAAGTTAGTGTTTTAAATTTAGTCTTGGTGGTACGGTTAAATTGAAAAATCTTGTTACATAAGTTAACTAATTTCAGTTTTATAGTTAGATTGAAGAGTTAGTTTTTTTAAGGATTATTAGATTAGTTCGTTAAATTTAGTTGATTAATAACCTCTTTGGTATGAATTTTGGTGTTTGGTTTTGAATAATAGTTGTTTGTGCCTTTGGAGAATCAACGCCTTTTTGCGGCACATGGCGGGGGACCCAGTGCGCACCATTGGTCTAATTGTTGAATTCATATGCATGCCAAATATCACTTAGGACTATGTGATTCATGTCGACTGTCTATCCTAGGAAGTTGTTTGATCTTTGACCTATATGCCCCCATGTACCCAATTCATTAATAGAGACCGAGTTTCGGGCTTAGCGGGATGCTACCTCGCATGAGGTACCTTCCCGATAAGATTAAGTGATCTGGATCTAGAATTTGGATTTCGTAGACAGCTTTTCCTAACACAGGTCATTAGGGGTTTTTATTCTTACTTGATTTCCCACTTAAAAATAAAAATAAAAGTAAGTAGCCAAAGCAAAGCCCATTCCTTCTCGAGACCGGATTTTCCAAAACTCAAAAATCAACCCACATTTTCTTTTCACTTTTTTCTATTAAAAGCGAGTCGCGTCGGCCCGTGGATCGGGTAGGGGTCCACATACCATATGCATGACCTCACCATGAGGTTTGATGCCTTCCCGGGATGACTTCAAACATCAGATATCGAGCGAAATGGAGTGAGCTCAAGGCGAAGTAGACATCGTGCGAGCAACTAGAGATAATCAAGTAGCAGCTCACTGATTCTTCATAACCTCTTGCCCCCACCTACTTTGCAATGATCACTGTGATCGCTAGGAGAGTTTTCTTGACCCTCATTTTCTATTTCATGACATTGAGGACACTGTCCATCTTTAGTTGGGGGGTGTGGGTTATTGGATTGGTGTCGTGTGTAATGTCTTATGCTTAATGAATCATTATGTTACTGCTATATTCATGCATAATGGTTTGGGTTTATGGATGGTTCATGTGGGTTTATGGATGCTATATTATGTTAGTTTCTATGTGTTTAGGTTTTGTGTTTGCTTGTTTTAGGTTGTTTTATCATGATTAAGTGTTTGTCTTTAGGCATGGTTAAGGTGTTTTGTATGAGTTGATGCCATGGCTGCTAATGAAGGTCATTTTGATCACAACTTTTTCAAAAAGCCTGAGTAAAAAAAAAAAAAAAAATGGAAGTCGATCTTTAGGTTGTTCAGTGATCTGGAATTGTATGCTTGAGGGGTTGGAATGACTTAGTTTAATTACCCTCTTTGTATTTCAAAATTTTTTTTTCAAGTGGTCTAACACACACGCACATGTGATCTCTAGTGTATACGTAGGCCCCAAACCCTATTTACTTGAGTTCTACTAGCCTAGGGGAATTCTAACCACTTAAGTGATGAGACACCTTTACAAAAGAGGATTGCCATTGAGCCCTAAATAAAAATAAATAAAAAGTAAAAAAAATAAAAAAAGAATAATGTTTGTGAATAGAATAAGTGGGATTGTCTAATCGAATCCAGAGACCGCGATCCGTAGTGGCCTTTCAAAGCCTAATGCCACGAGCGACTAGCCGAATACGTGACACATTACCCGCTACATGGGACAGAGGATGGATCCATCCCACAGTCTAGGGCTTTTAGGTTTGGTTGAGTGTTCGAAATTGAGATTCAGGGAACTTCAGTACCCGGTGTCCTCCCTAACGAATGGTGGGGAGTCATAATGAATAAAGCTACAGGAATCCCTTAGTTGAAACTTATAAGCACTAGTTTTCTTTCATATTCGGTAGTTTTAAGTGAATAAAAAATGTGGTGCCCCAAATCCCGGGGTGTTTGTTATTGCAGTCAACTGTGACGAGAAAATCTATCGTCTCGTATCCGCAGGGCGCACACACATGAGTAAAATGGCCCATGGGCTCTACGTATCATACTCATCGAATACATTCCAACGATTATATTACATGGTTTAAGAGTTATACATTACTCTTAATACAAATACATAAAATTTATAATTCTAATACATATTATCCTAAAACATCAAAGCCACAGCGATTTTCCTTCAAAATCGCCTCTAAACAAGCAGTCTTCTCGAGCCCTTCAGTGTACACGGGGAAATAATATTCCCTTAGGGTGGAGCTAATACCCGATGGTGGAATTACCCTAAATGGGTTACTCCACAGCTAAATTGCATATGCAATGATCCAAGTAAACACACACTCGAGTAAATCGTGATCACTTAAATGTACACATGCCCGTTCCGTGTCTGAGTCTGTGACTCCTCGCACTTGCCTAGCCGTGTGAGAAAAATGTCGATTTTCAAAACAAAACTTGTTGTTCTCGAAAACACACTATCGAGTTTCGGTAAAAGTATTGGACTACCCTCCGGCGGTGGTTAGAAGTGGCAGTCCTTGGTCCTCATCCGAAATGATCACATTGGCCCGTCTCGACCCGATTCTCCGAAAAATCATCTGCCCAAATTCTTCATAACGTATTCGTTTTAGGAAAATTCATGTCATGCACTCACACAATTTCTAGGTTGCAGGTGCATATAGAAAATGCATTATTCCATTTCAACCATTTTTATACCAATCTATCGGATATCATATATTCTGGGTGCGATCACACCACATATTCAAATTTGATCGACAACTCAATTCTCACTTGAGCTAATCAACTTATTCCATTTCGATGGCATACACCTGATTATATTCTATATAATTATGGCATCATGTTAACACATCGTAGCACTATGAATTTCAACTCGTTAATAGCTTGGCGGTTGCCAAACAATTTCATACACCTGACATATGGGTGTTTTGGTCAATTCACCAACTTCGGAATTATTTTAGATTCCGAAAATGACGATGGGTTGTGGTGGGCGACATTTCGCCAAATTCGGTCGCTTTGTAGATACGATTACAAATGCATTTCCGGCTCATCATCAAAACACAATTTATTATATAAATCGCATTGAGTACCCCGACGATCCATTACACTTTGTCACGGTATCCAAGCGAGCTCTAAATTTTCACATTTCGGACAGTTTTGGGTAGTCAAGCGGCCCCTCACGGCCCTCGATCGTACTCAACCATCACCGGCAGCAGCGAAGTGCAAAGCAGTAGGATAAACCCACCTCGGGGTTTATAAAAACTCCCAAGCCCGGTCTGTGCGTAGTCCTCTTGCGATAGAGCAACTTTCCTTCTGGCGGAAGAATCCAGCTGATCAAAGATCGTACAAGGATCTTAGAGAAAAGTTGCACACTCTCTCACTAAAACCAAAAACCTAACTCACTGCATCACCCCCTTCTCCTTCACGTTTTTGGCTTCTTTTTGAAGGAAGAAGATGAATATTATTAATATTTGTCTTCTTCACTCATTAAGAATTTAAATAATACCACTTATGTCCCCTTCTTTGAATTTTTGGCCTTGGCCAATATCTCTGCCAATCCAGTTTTAATCCTCTCTACCTCATGCAACATGTGTCACCTTAGTACATGTTATAGGTGACTTTTGTCACATCACATGTACGTTCTGACACCGTCTCAGTGCCTCCAGAAAACGTACAAATTAATATCTCAGATTAACGAGTGACGTGTTAGCTAGATTTTGCGAGGCGATTCCAGCGGTGAAGTCTGTTTTATCATCGAGATCCTAGAAAAATTTTGGATTTTTACCGAAATTACGATTTTGCCATTTTTCGAGAAATTAGATTTTCTCGGGGTTTCACAAAAAAGGTGCGTTCTTATCTTTTCTTAGTTAGACTCGTCCAACTAGGTGAGTTTAAATTAGGTTTGGGGGTGCTGGAACTGTGTTATATGTTGGAGATCATGCATAGATTGCACATAGATTTCTTGGGAATGGTCATTGAAACATGGGGGGTTGATTTGCTTGGTCAACCATTCGTTACTTAGCTAAGTTCCTTAGAAAGTTTAACCACCTTAAGGATCTTATACTGGGTGAAAAGTTTGTGGCTCAAGTCAGAGTTCATTAATCTTTTCCTTTACTCATGTGCATCACTCATGTTGGTTTGTAGTTTTTGCATGTTATTTTAAAGTGTGTTCGTTTTTTTGAGTCGTGGCCTCTTGCTTGGGACAAGCAAAGTAAGTTTTGGTGGGTGTGATGAGGTCCAAAACACTCAATACATGACGGATTTAGCGTGTTTGTGTTCAATTCGTATTTAAAGAACCGCTATTTTTGTTATTTCATAATATTAGTTTTATTTATGATCTTATAGGTAAATTATGCAACTGGAGGCTTTATTCGAGACTTGAAGAAGGAGATTTCAACACTTACTCCAACGCCGTGATCGCTGACCGGTCTTCACTCGTCAAATTTCGACATTGTGATGTCGTGACACTTATATGCTAAAGCTATAAAAGAAAGAGGAGAAGGAATTGAAAGGGGGTCGCGCAGGAACAACTTCGAGGGTTTTGACTGGTCATCTTTTGCACATTTTGGAGGAGATTTGACATCTGGGAAGGAGTAAATCTTGAAGATCCTTATCCATCATTCATTTGATCATTAGAGTTTCTCCTCTTTACTTTCATAAGCATTTCCAACATTGTAATGGGAGTAGACTTATACAGGCTCTAAATTGATCTAGGGTGTTGGTTGTAACTTGGACATGAATATTATTTTTAGTTGCTAAATTTCATACTTCTATTATCTTTTAATGATTGTTCTTCCATTAACTCATGCTTGTGTGAATTTGACATATTAATTTCTGATCAATCTTAATATGGTGAGTGATTCTTTGTGAGATCTAAGAAGTGAATGAGGCATTGTGACATGATATTAACCTCTAATTAATTTGAACAATATAGAAATTATCAATAATTAGGAGGCTTAGAGGTTCTTTGATTCTAATGCAACTCTAACACTTGGGGTTGAGCCAAGGAGCAAGAAACAATGTTAAAGGTAGGTTATTGACCTGGAAAAGCACGAATTACCCAAATAAGAACCGCCTTGAAAGACAATTGCATAAGATAATAGAATGGAATTTTAGCACTAAGCAGTAGGATTCATTTACTAATACCAACACCCTAGGCTTTTACACCCATTTGATAACTCCCAATTGCGAAACTTAAAGGTTATGTAGAAAGTTGCTTTAATTTAGTTTTAATTCTGATGAAACATCCTGAACATTAGTTTGAATATTGAAGAAATAATCTAATTTTGGTACTTAGCATCCCCTATCTTCCCTATGGATCGATATCCGCATTGGCACACTATATTACTGACTAGCGTATACTTGTGCAAGGCACTATTTTCACACTTTTTAACTATCACTTAACACAATCACGCAAAACAAACCAGAATAATCATCCTATATATACATCTATCCTGAATTACAATTTCATCACTAATTATTATTATATTAAAAACAGATTTATATGTTAAATATCATACCTTGATTAGGCAATTGGTTGAGGAAAGGTGGGTATGTGGAACCACCTGCTCCTTCTTATGGTGGGAAGCTACTTTCGGGAAGTGGCATTTGACTTGATTGAGCTGATTGCCAAGCTATGATTTGGGATAGTTGCCCTATCATACTTACATTTTGTGCTCTTAGCTCAGCAAATTGATTACTCCGCCACATGCCTTGTCAGACATCCATATTGAGTTCATTCAGCCCCATATTTGTGTGCATTTTGGTTCCACTAGTGCTTTGAGACAGTGGTCTCAAATGAAGCTCTATGAATGGGTCGGGCGATATACTCTATCTCTACGGGAGGGTTCACCTTCACACTTTCTCGCTTGGTTTAGATCCTCATTTGATTCATTCCTGGAGTTGTATATTCGTGGTGCATTTATCTCAGAACCTCCATATTTTATTTTCATATGGATGGGCTTTGTTGGTTGCAATTTCTCTTCATGCCATGTAAATTCCATTCCCGCCTTTCGCAAAGTTGAAAGATCAAGAATGGGTACCCCAAATTTTTACTTCCTCCTTTGTTTGCCCAGATTGCTTCTTGGATGATTTTCCCCACATCAAATTGAATGTCTTTTAAGATGACGTACTCCATTATGACTCTTTCTTTTGTGACCTCGGAGATGTTACTGCTCGGGGCAATTTTAAATGTCTTATGAGTCTAAAACTCATATAACTTTAAGTCCTTTTTTGCATGCATAATTGAGGCTTAAATGCTTATTTTAATGCAAAATCATGGAGTCTTCATCAAATTATTGTTTTGCAAGAATTAACATCAAAAGAAGCAAAACAAAGAACAAAAGAAGCTTCAAATCGACTTTTCTCATATAAAAGAGAGCAAGAAATGTCGCGATTTTCTTCAATGTCACTTATAAAGCATGAACCAGTAAAGGAACAACAATGTCGCGACATCTCAATTCTTGTCATGACATAACTTAAGGCAGATAAAGAAAAAAACATTGTCGCGACATTTTCACTTATGTTGTGACAATAAAAGAGAAGAGTTCTTGAGAAGAGGCAGAATGTTGTTGATACATTCGAACGGTCGCGGATAACCATCCTAAAAGAATGTCAATCGAACGATAAAGTCGACATCCTTGAAGATCGGCCGTAACCCAAAGGTGTCATGACAAGTTTATTTTGTCGCTCTATTATTTCCAGAGATCAAATGTAAAGGCATTATCAAGAAGAGATTTATCACTAGACAATACCTAAAGACACAAGTTTAAAGTGAATGTTGCGATAACCAATAATGTCGACAAATTTCAATACAGTTTCAAAGGCAAAGCATTAGTGGAATGTCGCGACAACCTCAAGACAATAATGAAGACACAATGAGGAGCAACAATATCGCGACAATTGCAACTTTTGTCGCGAAAAATCATCCAATGGGCTTGCATTGAAGTCCACAAAACTTGCCTTAATTTTCGGCCTAGCATTGATTGGACTGTAAATAGAAAGAGATAGGGCACAAAAAGATATGGAGAGGTTGATGTGTATGCAAATGCAGTAGAGAGCAAGTTAGAAGGAATTTGTGTAAATATTTTTCTTTCTTTCTTATTTTTATTTTTATTTTTAGTAATTTTTAATTTTCTTTTAGAATAGTTGATATGAGCTAAGTTTATGTTATGACTGAAAATCAAGCTCTAATTTGTTTGAATTTGTAGGAAGGTAAAAACATTGTCTAATTCTTCTTCCTCATTTTCTTGATTATTAGCATAATGGACTTGTTTGATCAACTTGTCATCGTTATGTGTAATCCAGTGATGGTAGGCTAAATCCCTTCTGGAAGGGATTGATAATGTGATTATTACGTTTGTAGAGCTTAATGTGGGGTGTTGAGTTGAAGTATGAATTGATATAATTAGTTCAGATGTTGATTTTCTTAAGCTCGATATATTAATTCCATGAACCAAACCACAGGATCTGTTCCAACACCTGATATCCAGGATACCCTCTAGTGACAGCTGAGGTGTGTTCCTTGGCGCTAGAATATCGATCCTCGTACAATGGAACTAATACTTTAAGATTGTCTTATTTTCAATCAATATATGTCATTTCAGTCAATAAAAATGAGTGTATTTGTTAGTTTGCAGAGTGATAAACTAATTGGTTTTTGGAGTAGTTTATGTTGCCCTCGTCTATGGGGGAAGGTTTAATCCAAATAAGAATCGGGTGATCGACCGGCTTAGGAAGTCATCAAAGTCTTAAAGGGAATCAGATCCTAAAGTAGCTTTTAGACACATGTCCTGCTTGTGGGGAATGATAGTGTTCTAAACTTTTGAAAATGTATAGTGGTTAGCGTGATTTCAAGACTGTACTAACATACCCATAAAGACAAATTGTGGATTCAACAACCTATGACTCCATTTGTTTTTTATGAACAAAATAAGTACTAATGATCACATTGCCAATTCCTTTCCAGTGTTTACTCAATTCAGAGAAACTACTAATTGTTAAAAACCAGTTAATCATATTTTAGTAGTTAATATAGTTACCTTGTTTATTGTTCAGTTTACAAGATAGAAATTAGAGTTCACAGCTGATATCCTGAGGTTTAAGCACACGCTTTCTTTATTTCAATTTACACATTTTAGTAAACACATGGTATGCACAACAAATGAATTTTTGCACCTTTAGGAACTTGCTAGAAGATGTAGATCTTTTCTCTTACAAGCATGCATGCAAAGATATAAACATCACCAAGTTAAGTAGCATGAAAAGTTACCTTATTTCAGGCTCGAGTGATATCACTCACCTATGGCTTTCCCTTCTTAGCTACTGGAATGTTTTTTAGTTTCACAATTTAGAGATTTTCTTGGTTGCTCACCATGGATATGAAAGTTAATGTCTCCTTGATTCTGAATGTACTTAAAGAGTGGGATTGAGGTGATGATTTGAATAACTTTAAAAGAAAAGTACAGAGGAAAGGAGAAGATTTATCAAAATTTTATCCCTTTGGCACGTTGCCCTAGATTTTGGCGCCAAGGCGTGAGAAAATCACGACAAGGCTGTAGACCCTCAATTTTGTCTCACAACACTTGCATTTATCCTATGGGTGTCACACTCACCCATCATTCTCATATGGCACTGTTAGGGTCCTTTTAGGTTTAGTCGGTCTCTGAGCCTCGAGTAGGCTTGTATGTGGTCCATTGAGTGCGTATATAGTTATTGGAATCATGCCATAGGAAGTAAGTGGGGCCTCTTGAGGTTTTAACTCAATAAGAGTTTATCGGAGTATGTCGAATGAGGAGCACTTGGGCTTGTTTTGATCATATCTCCCTCATCCGAACTCAGAATTGTGCACCGTTTTTTTTATGGACTCCTTGTTCTCCAAGGAATATTTGATCAAAATTTCAAAAAATTTTCCCAACCAGCTCAACTGGTTCTCAAAGTTTTAGTTTAGGTAGAATTCATTGAAGCATGTCTAAATTCGGAGCACTTGGGCTTGTTTTGATCATATCTCCCTCATCCGAACTCGAAATCATGTACCGTTTCTTTTGTTGGATTCTCTACCCATTAAAGAATTCTTGGAAAAAATTTGAGAATTTTTTATCAACCGATCACCAGTTGAACCGCTCACTTGTTCATGGATTTCAATTAAAGTTCATTATTGGAGTAGGTTCGAATTTGGAGCACTTGGGCTTCTTTTGATCATATCTCCCTCATCCGAACTCGGAATCGCACTTTTTTTTTTTTGGTTTCCTTATTCTTCAAGGAACGTCATGTCAAATTTTCAAAATTTTTCTCAGCCGACTCCACTGGTTGGTATCCGGTTCAACCAATTCATCGAGTCAGCTTGTATGGAGCACTGATTTTGGCGGTTTTGGTGCCCAAATCCTACTTGGTTCGGGCCTATAAGCTCCAGATCAGTCCTAGGCATGGTTTGGGTCCAATTATGGGCCATTTTTTAGGTTTCTTGCAACCTACCTTGAGTCCATTTTGGATTCTTGGTGGTTAAGCAAATGAGTTAATGTGGGCCACTCCTAACCTTGAATAAGAGTGTTTATGGAGTCAGAAGTCCAGACTCGATCGGGGGAGTTCTGGATCGAAGGTGTGCAAAATGGACTGAGCTCAGATGTTTATGAAAGAAGAACATATAAAAAAAAGGTGAAGAGAAAAAGAAGGGAGGAGAAGAAAAAGGAGAAAAAGAAAAGGCAGTAGATTCTCTAGATTCGGTGGGAGTGGTCTTCATTTGAAGGGGATTTCCTATAGTTTGAGGGAGTGGATACTGGTTTTGGAGGCAGAAAGAAGGAAGACAAAGGGGGAGAAGGTGAATCCTGCATGAATGTTGTATGCTCTCCCAAGCCATTTAGACATTGCTCGTCTCCTCATGTTTGGTGTGCCTTGTTTTTATAGCACTAGGCATTGTTTGGTTGTCTCACTCGGCCTGAGCTAGAATCGCATCATCATTTTCGGGTTTCTTACTATGTAAGGAATGCTCTGAAAATTTTTTTTCAACTGACTCAACCGGCAGGAACTGCAATGTTTCTGCCCATTAGGTTTTTTTCAAACGGGATAAAGTGTGCTAGACACTTTTCTTTGTTTTGGTCTGCTCTCACTGCTCGCACTGAAATTGCACAATCGTTGATTTTTTTTTGGGTTCCTACCAGAAGGAATGTTCTAAAAATTTCAGATTTGCTCTAATCTACCAACCTGGTCAAATGGATCATCCAAGCCATTAGGTTTTTTTAGGGTAATATGCTTAGGCACTTTTCCTTGTTTTCTGGTCCTGTTTCACTCCGTCCAGTCGGAATTGTACACCCCATGTTTTTTTGGGTTCCTTACTCTATAAGTAATGTTCTGAAAAGTTTTTAGATTTGTTCTCAATTGGCTCAATTGGTTGGGGAACTGGAATAGCCGATTCATTAGGTTTTTTTCTCAAGGATAGTAGTTAGGGCACTCTGCCTTGTTTCCGGAGTCATAACTGTACACCGTTGCTTTTTTTAGATTCCTTAATATTTCCGCGAGGCATTTTAAATTTAGATTTTTTCTCTCAACTGGCTCAAATCCGGGGCCTGGGGAATCAGATCAGGCTACTCGTTTGGTTTTCAGGATTGTCTACTCGCTTTAATTAGAGCCCTATGACCTTGTGGATCCGCTCTATCTTACCCCGATCATAGTCATGTTTAGGGTCTAAAATGGGGATTAGTTCAAGTTAATGTTGGTCCTTGGATTCATAATACCAGGTCTATGCTAGGCCAAAGTTGTTAGTTACACTAGTAATCGCATATGGTTCGTTTCCAGGTCGTTTTTTTGTGATAAATTGGGTATTGTTTTATAGTTTATAGGTGGTGTAGTAGCAATTATGTATGAGATGCACTGATGCCTTCCTGATTCTCTGCTTTGATATTTAATTTTGAGAGATTATGTTGTATGCCCTAAATATGTGATCAACTTTAGAACATTTGCCAGGTACCGTGCATGTGCTTGATGTCAGATATGGAATTGCTTGATTATTTAGTATTTGTTTCTCCATAAGATGCTTGTTGTGCTTATTGACTTACCTCTATAGCATTAGTAATCTCATGTGCACACACTCATTGTTTGTTTATTGAGTGTTTATGCAATGTTAGATACCGAGCAGGTCAGGTGATTCAACATTGTTTAGCTTCTGGAGTAATCATCGATCTTTGACCCATATGATCCCATGTACCCAATTCATTAGAGACCAAGTTCGGCTTAGAGGTACTACCTTCACATGAGGTACTCCTTCCCTGAGAGTAACCCATCTCAAACCCATCTAGTTTTCATGGACCAAGCTTTTTCTCCTGATTGAGTCAATGAGGGGTTTTGGCCTACTTCATTTTCCCCCCATTTAAAAAAAAAAAAAAAGAAGTAAGTGGCACCTAAACAAACCAAGCCTCATCAATGTGATTTCCAAAGCTCGAAAATAAATTCACTTTTTCTATTAATAGCGAGTCACACTGGCACGTGGATCGAGTAGAGTCCACAAATTGGCAACTTCGGGCTGATCGAACCGCACTGCTCTATGCGTCAAGCTTAAACTGAGTTAGTATACTGGAGCACATGGTTCATTAACCAATAGACTCCTAGGCTACACAAATGACCACGAACACTTAATTGCCGTATTTAGCACACAATCGCGGGCTTGTTTATGTCAGGTGTTCACCTGCTGATTCTAAAGATGCTTGATCATGGTTGATTAGTACATAGCTATATGTTTCTAATTGGCATAGATGGTTAGTTTGTGTGTAGATTTTGTGGTAGGCTTGCTCTTTGCATGACCGTTGCCGTATAGCCACTTCTCTTGCATGACTGCTTTATTTGTTTGTGTTTCATGCATGCTTGCATCCCCTTGTTTCTAAACTTCACTAGTCTCGTTTATTATTCCCTCATTGATTTCTGTTTTGAAAGTGTTTGGGAGTCATTCCAATTGTTTACCTTCAACAAGCTAGGAGTTTGGGAGTAGGGTCTAGGTAGAGTAATATCGATGTTTGAGATACCATGATGACTATATCTCGGGAGCAATGAAGCACTTGTATAGCCCTCGAAATGGATTTCATGGAAACATGCGTGGCTAGTGTGCTCTTGATTTGATGGTTAGGATCTTAGGTTATTGTGATCTCGCTTGGTAATAAATATCTACTTTTAGGACTTGCTTTTTCCCCGTTGTCGCCTTGAGCCATTACCCCGAGGTATCACTATGTCGATCCCCGCCTCACGGTGAAGCCATATCGCTTTAGCCGCTTGTACATCATGTCGTCATTCTCTAGAGACGAATATACATTATTGGTTTGATTTCAGGATTGATAGTCTCGGGGACTAACATACCCCTTTCATTTTGAAGGATTTTTTATTGAGACCGACATGGGTTCCAAAGCTGATACGATGCGAGGTAGAATTTGTTAGAGGATTGAGATTCCATTACAATAAGAGCAGATATTAGATCATGTAGATATGAACCTTTCGCGACGCTACCGGTTGACCAATTAATGAGATTACTACTACCATGGCATCTCTCAGGTGCCATATTGGGACTGGACAAAGGATTTGATGGGCATCGTGCCCAGCCATCACAATCTCCGGGAGCACCCCGCAAGACCATACGCTCCACCTCCACCGCTCACCTCACCACCCATCCGGACCCACCTGTATATCAGACCATAGCACAGCTCCACCACCACTTATTCAGGCCAGTCTCACATCGGCATTTGCATTGCACGATCGCACTAAGACCATACCACATTCAGAAGCCTCTACACGCATTATTGATGACACCCGTAGTCTGTGACGACAGGATTGAGCAGAGCACGTCTCAAGCATGTTTATGCATGGAGTTGACAGTTAGGACTGATATGACGATCTTCCGAAGAAGTTGTTCCTTTCCAGCTTAAGTTCTCCATGCCGTATATCAGAGATACACGGAATAGTGTCTGTATTCACTTGCGCTTATACATCATCATATGTACGGCATAGACTGATGAGGCATGTGAGGATTATGTTATTGCCTCTATCATCGAAAGTGGTTCCGCTTTAGCCGGGTTCGTCTCATCGGACCCTTCGAGACATGTGACACGGGGCCGCATTCGGGGACAAGAGTTTATCGATAGCATTCTTTAATACCGTAGCAGACGATCCCGAAGAGAGCTGGAGGCCCCCTGCGCAGGCCTGATGAGTCGGGCCACTTTATTTATCTCCCGTTGGAGGGAGAAGATAACATAGATTAAAGATAGACCTCGAGTGCGCGATCAATCATGATTACGAGCGCCTTCAACCCCGATTTGCTAGGGTATCTCATGGGCTTCAGACGATTTTGAACATTAGTTCAAGCTATGCAGGCTGAAAGGTATACAGGATTATGGGCAGACTCTTCCCTTCTAGATTCAAAGGGGAAGAAGTCAGGGTCAAGCCCCAGATCACCAGATATTGGTGCTATTGGTACATCGAGCCACAAGTTTTTACGTCCGCCATAGACCTTACAGTGGGGCCTAGACATTTCTTACCAGATGGTACAGATCAAAGATGCACTACCCGTTCCCTATAGGTTGGCAGGGCCTACTTATCTACATCCCCCATCATAGCCGGTATATGCTACACAAAATTCCTCGAGGGGCCGACCCGTATGCACCATCAACAAAAAGATAGAGCACCGCCTCCCTCCGAGGGCCACAGCCGCTTACAATGTGCCTTGGGATGCCACCGAGCCAGCATTTCGTAGATTGGCTGAAGGGGCCTGATTGCTCCACTACCACCCAGACCACTGCCACATCCTACCCCACCAGGATTCAGGATAGATCTTCATTGTGCCTACCATCGCAGAGCAGCCATGATACGTATATCAAGGCGATGCCGAGACACTATTTGGGGACTTGATCGATCGTGGCTCAGGCTGGATTTGGGACACCCCATATTAACTATAGACCCGCCCCGCACTCATGATGCTGAGTCACCCCACCCACGGTGATGTACATTTAGCTGAGTTTTCTAGAGACGGATATCTAAGATGATGGGATGGAGAGGCTCCACAACCGATCAAAGATACATACGATCACTCTTAGTGGATACACCTTACCAACAAACTCTAGGCCATTCCGCACTTATCCTCATATGAGGTTCCTAGACGTAGATTTCTTAGTTCTCACCCACAGATATTTATAAAAGATGTTCCTCCCATGACACTTTCATTCTATTCTCTGAGGAGACAGCTATTCACAGAGATGTTCGATTGTTACATTTAAGGTGTAGCTTAGCCTCCACTCTGGGATGTACCATTTGTTGGCACCACTCCCAGAGAAGATGTTTAGAGAGAGGATGATGAGATTCTATGCCAACTGCGCACTACACAGACTCGTATCTCCATCTGGAGCCTATTGGCCTCCTCCATTACGCATAGAGATGTGAACAATCGAGTAATTTAGTTGGGATCAAATGATATCGCCACTACCCCCGGCGGCTATTTATTCACTTTCTAACAGTCGACAAAGCTACATGCATTGTGTTTTCTGATGATGATTTACCACCCGAGGGGTTAGATCATGTTTAACCCTTATTCATTGATGTTGCTTGTTTAGGCCGTCGGGTGCCATCCGTATATCGGACAAATCCATCTTGCTCAATGTCCGCTTGTTAGTTACCGCCATTGCACTCGATTGGGCCGACCGCATTCAGCCTCTTCTGGGCTGCACCGTCGTGAGCTTATGATGGGACTTAGAGGACAGTTATGGGCATACTCAATACACATGTCATGATTGGGTTAGTCAGATACTCCATAATATTTTAGGTTTTGAGGATTTAGTCATCCTCTAACCTACTTCTTGGTCGCCCTTAGATTCATGAGGGGGTGCTATACCATCTTCCCTTCATCAAAAGGTGAAGTTCATACACGAGGGGCGCATTATCATGATACAGTCTAACAGAGATGTTGTTACTTCTTCTGAGCCCATGTTACATATCGCCCACAAAGGAGATGACATACATCAATCGAGCTTACTTTTATTTATACGTAGTCGTTAGTTTGTGAGGATGACAGCAGAGACCTGGTGCCTATGTCTTTCGATCAGCACAATAGCACTTTGGTACTTAGTATGATGAGAAGCATGTCCTATATGCCTGGCTTGGGGTTGGGTTGCCGCTAGCAAGGGTCACATGAAGCTTACTTACGCTTGATCGCGACATACCCTACGGGTTAGTTACACTTCATGAGAGGATGATGCACGTCACTACGGCGACTACGCCAGACGGCGCAGGAGGGCTCCGGCGTTTGGGGTCTCCATCTTCATTTATCCCCTCCGCCTCCCGTGATACCTTTCACTGGTTGACTACTTTATTAGAGGATTAGAGCATGCACCCTGCACAGGGGGTAGTGATCATACTTTAGAGACATGTGGGATCCAAGGCATCCAGCAGGCCTTCGAACGGATGTGTTTTAATTCTAAGACTATTGAGACACTAGTGCCATGATAGTTGCACCCCCATCACCGAGTCGAGCTAGTGTGTTCTATGTGTTTCCCTGAGGAGGTCCTTGACTATGACCTACCTATGGATTTTAGGGATGATACTGATGGAGTAACTCTTCTTGATACATACATAGAAGAGATGGACATGATTGGTATAGGTCATATCCTCGATGCAGCTCCACACGAGCCCCATTATGCTTTTGACATGTTTAGAGTTTCTGTTATTGATTTTGAGGATGTGACACTTTATGATGCTTGCGTTGATGTGATGGACATGATCGCACTGGTTTATGAGCTCCTCGATGCGCAAATTTCACCTGGCCCTCGCTGTTCGATATGTTTGGGATTTTGCGCTAGAGATAGATGATGATGATAGACTTGTTGCTACTAATATTATTCATAATACTGTTTCTGTTGAGGGAGCGTCCGACTCTTTGGACCCACCTCTTTCTTTCGACTCTTTGTCCGAGTTTGTCACTCGCTTTGATGATATTTGTGATGGTAATAATGACATGAGTATTTTCGAGTATTTGTGAAGGGACCCAACCAGGATTTTCTCTTTCTAACCCGAGGGACCCTCCCGGCACTTCTACGGATTTGAGAAAACATTTCTTTTAAACCCTTTTCAAAAGTGAATCCGTGGAGTGAACCCATTTATACAGTTACGCTTCACCACAAGAAATTTCAAATCAAAATTTAAAATCCTATTCTAAACACCATAGAAATATAAACAATATTTTAAAACATATATACATTACAAAATAAAGGTGCACAAGTAGTTATTCAAAACAAGGTCTATACATTTTCAAAAAGTAGTCATATGCGAGAAAGATGCCAACTGCCAGGATGTCAACCGCTCGCCGCCTTCTGCTCTCAAAATATTTATAAAAGATTTAGAGCAAGGGCAGCTAAAGGAGCTCGTGTTGAGAGTACGTAGTCATAGGAAAATAATGTTTCCAGATATAGCCTAAATACAATGTGTAAAACAGTATAAACATCTCATTTCAATAAACATCATTTACTACTTTTCCCATAGTTCAATACAATGTAGTAAACAATTTTGTATAAACATATCATTTTAATAAACATTTACTTTATTTTTCTTTTTCCTTTTGAATATGTCATACTAATGGAACTGGCCACTGTTAACCACCGTTAAGCCCATGAAAACCTCCAATGAAACAAAGCCACGAATACCGATGACCCAAAAGGAACCTCCGATAAATCATGCCTTTAAATATCATTGCACTATGGAATAACTCACACTATGCGTTGAAACCTTTTGTATTTTCACGGCATGGCGATATGCATCACTCTTCCTTCCCCTCTATAAAAATCCTATCCCTTTTCCCATGTACCATGCACGCGCAGTGCCAATTCTTTAGCCGACTCTCTTAAACTTTATCTGTAACATAGAGTAGCCATGGATTCAATCATAAACATTTTTCATATAAACATGTATATATAGAATATACATTCATAAACATTTCATTTCATATGGAAACCATAAATCATGCTTTATAAAACTATGGAAACCATAATCCTTTCATATTTTCTCAACATAATTTAAAGTCAAGAAAACCACATTTCCTTTTTCATTTAAACATTTATAACATAGATATGAAAACATATACATTTGTAAACATTAATATATATATATATATATATATATATATATATATATATATATATATATATATATATATATATATATATATATATATATATATATATATATATATATATATATATATATTTTTTTTTTTTTTTTTTTTTCATCAACATTTACATTTCTTTCCTCACCTTAGCTATTTAAGCTCTTTTTCCTCCTTTAAAAACTTGCCACCTCCACCTTTGTCCTTAATCACTATTCTCCTACAAGTCACATCCATAAAATCCATTAACATTCATACCTTAACAATATGCAATTAAACCCTTAACTATAATATACTTTCTATTAAATTCGAAAGCAACCCTTAAGCATTTTCCTATTCACTTAATCTCAACTTATCCAAATCACTTCCAATTAAATCAAGGCTCATGACAACCTCATTACAAGCCTTAAATCAAGCCATTAGCAGCTTAAAGTGAAACCCAATGCCTTTCACCTTAGCAAAAATTACATTTATACTCTTAATCAATTCCTTTTTCTTAAAACTTTAATTCTAATACATTCCATTAGGCATTTAATACTTCCTAATAGATCATTAAAAATCAATTAAACCAACTTCTTCATACTTTTCCTAAGGTGGCCTAATCCTACATGTCACCCATTCATCATTATTTCTTCAATTTCTTCCCATTTTCTTCCAACAAATACATTGAGTAATCTATCTAATGCCATTGATTCCAATTACACTAATCAAACCAATGCATTCCACTAACCCTCGCCTAACCTCTCATGCTATATCTCATTTTATTTTCAACTTTTAATTCCATAAATCTCCTTCAAGTATTCAAGTAATGTCATTAAACTACCAAAACCAATCAAACAACATCACTTCCATTAACATCCAAGGTTGACCTAAATTTACAATCCTCATAATCTCATTCTTTCTTTTCACTTCTTAACAAAATCAACCTATAATCATGTCACTTAATAGAAGAAGCCTTAACATAACTCAATTGAAGGGTTAGAGAAATAATCCATAAAACCCTAATTGCTTACCTTGATAGTTTTGGGTGTCTTGGTGTTAACTTGAATTCCAATGAAATCTCTTGTTCAAATCTACATAAAGACATGCCAAGCAGTTCATTTACTTCATCATATAACTATTTCCTCCATTAACCTTCGATTTCACATAAACTAGTAAGTGATCTCACCTTAAGAACTTGAGTTTTCACTTAGGATTTGAACTAGGTCACTTCATGGACATGATGCACACTTGAAATAGACTTGAAATGGACTTGAGGATCACTTGAATAGCTTGGAGAGGGCTGCAGAAATTTTCTCCCTTGCTTGGACGTTTTTTCCTCCCTTTTTGCTTCCTTTTGCCTTTCAATTTGTGTTTCACCCGTAGCACACCCAAAAGACAAGTCTATGGCACTTCAATGATATTTTTTTCATGCCTAATTTTCCTCCAATTATCCTTAAATTAACCCCATGCCATTGGTTAGCATCCTTGCATTCTCATATGTAACCGTATAGTCCAAAAGCAACTAATTCCACTTTATGCTCCATAAAATCCCACTAACTTGAACCATAGTTAAGCTTAACTAACTCTCATGGTTTGCTAACACAAATATCCTTTTTACCTTAGTTAACTTTAACTAACTCAAAGTTTGACTTTAGTTAACTTTAACTCATCCACTAACCATAGTTAAGTTAACTAACTTATAGGTCCATTTCTAATCACATGGATCACCAAGCTTACATGGCACCATTCTATTTGCCTGCTTGTTACTAGACTAGACTCTAGATCATTAAATGACTTAAATGCCCTCCTTGCAAATAATACCCCTATACCGATAAAAATTCCGAAAATATTTCATGATCGTCCAATCATAAAATTGACCATGTAATTGATTCGCACGTAAACATGTGGCTAGGCAGCTCCGATCCAACAAAATTTGAACCTATACTTCTATTGTCAGAAATTTAGCTACCGCAGAGCTGCTCAGGTCAAAACTCAGGATATTTTCACAAAAATGATTTACGCTAGTAAAATGGAGAATTCACTTTAGATTTGGGGTTTTTGTAAAAATGGGCAGGATTTGTGGTTTGAAAACTACAAACAAATGAAGTAGAATGTTAACTCCTCAAGTCTCAAAGCACTGGCTCAGGTTCTAGGCAATTGGCAAGTCCTCTGGGTCCTTTTCCCTCACTGGGGAGGATGACCTATGAATATTTCCCCAACGGATCTTCGCTAGCTATGAAAATTGAATCCTAAAAGTTTTTCTCGTGAGAAACAACATTTATTGATCATTCATGCCTCAAAGCAATAAAACTAATTCTTCGACCTAACCCTGCAGGCAACAAATGGTAACGTAAGAGTCTCATGAATCTAGCAATAAGCATCCACTAAGCCCTTAAAGCTTGCCAAGTACTGGCCAATTAGGGAACATCAAAAGGATTTAAACCTGTGGTGAGATACAGAGACATAAATGATAATAACTCGCATGCATTGAAACAGAGGACATCAAGCATCTTTAAACCTACCTATGGGCCTTCCTCTTCAAGGATGAGGGATTTAGCCAAGCATCCATTGAGTTGTCATCCTCGCGAGGTTTAAGTGTGAGAAAGGGAGAGAAAGAAAGAGAAAATGAGAGAAAATCACCTGCTGAAAGCCGAGCTTCTAGCGCCCAATTTTATTATATCCAAAGGATCGGGACACGTATTGCAGCTTAACTGGCGCTTATAGACCACAGAGCCATGGAATTACAAAAATATTTGAAACTACCAACAATACAAATGGGGTAAGCGCTTGGAAAAGCCACAAAAGCAGTGGTTAAACGGAGCCAGCTGAGGCAGAGCAGGTTGCGAAAAATTCGCAACCCCGGAATTTCAGAATCCACTTTTCTTTAGTTCATACCCAAATTCCTTCCGACTTCGCTGAACCCAGTTCAGCTGGGATTCTTCTGCATTGGATTGACTCGATAATTTTGGCCCGATTATTTAGAAAAAACTAAAAAATTATCCACAAAACACGATTAGTAGTATAGCCGAGACCTTAATGTTAATCAATAATACTGACAGCACAAAAAGTGCCAAAACTCTGCAATCAACATGGCTTAAAATAGCACTTTTGAGCAATCTAATCACACTCCCTCAACCCACATTGCTAGTCCCTTAGCAATGAACAAAGAGAGAGCAATAATAAAAAATCAAAATTATGTTCGCATCGATATTCTCAAAAAGGCCAGGAAGTGAGTACGTCTAACCTCGATGAGAATCACCGAAACCTCTTGCCCAATAACTATCTTAGGAGAATGAATGCCATATGTAATCAAGTTTAAGAGTATTCATCCCCAAGTAGAATTGACCTTAAGCTTCCACTAAAATCTAAGTGTTTATATGACTACTAACAAATAAACCACAAAACTACACCTCCCCCAAACTGCTACCGCAAGACCGACATCAATTATCTTAAATAAATCTAGCTTCGCTCTTATTCCACACTTTTTTTTTGTATAGTTGTAGGTGCAATGCTGGAGGAATCGACCACCAAAGTCCGAACGTGGGTCCGCTTCCATGACTCCCAACCAATCATGCTCACTAACTCTTTAGGTTTTACCCCTGGATCGAATGATTTAAAACTCCAACACCTACAACTCGCTAAACCTCACCCATCCACCCATGTAATGAGCACTAAGTCGGCACGCCCCAACCAGCTTGGCTTAGGCACCAGTTTGAAAGATTCACAGTAAACCCCTGACCGTGCTCGGGTTTCAAGCGCTTAAGCGTCACACTTTTCTTTCTTTTTTCTTTTATTTTAAAGACTTCATCAGCTCTTCTTCTAGGGTCCTCAACCATTATAGTGGTCAACGAAACTAGGATAGTTTTGGCAAGTATAGCTAATACTTAGCTTATTAAAGAAAATCGATGTGCATAGTGGTGTGGTTACTAAAGTGAAGAAGAAGGCTAAAACCATGAGACTTCAACTCGATCATCGACTTAACGCGCATGGAACTAATCTAACATCAATAGCATTTTGAGTAAAGGTTTTCAAATTTTTCAACTCAGAGGAAAAACCACCTCAAGTGCAAGGTGCAAAATACAATTGAAGCTGAGTAAATAAGTCAGGTGGTATGTATAAGAATATGTATCAATATGTTTTCAAATTTTTACAAAACAAACAACAACTCTCTAAAACGAACAAAACAACAAAGTCACTAAACATACAAATGGGGCTTTATTTAAAAGGACAATGAATAAAGAGAAGTCACTTCCTTCGCAACTCTCCCCAACCAAATATCATACATTGGCCCGCAGAATGCCTGATTGGAGTTAGAGAAGAAAAAGTACTTCTCACGCGAAGGTCATCTCATCCCGTGTGCCGAGGTGTCATGGCGGAGTGGTCGTGGACTACCGGCCATTAGCATGTCAAGAGAGTCTCAAGAGCCGGGCTTCGTGAAGTACTAAATCGCAGAGACAGCAGTGAGTGCCCGGGGCAGCAATTGGATGTAGAAATCGGGCAGCCCAGTGACTCGATCTCGCACGAGATAGCTTGATTTGCAAGTGCGGCTCTGCGTGTCATCCTTCCTTTAGCCAAATGGCAGAATGCAGATGCTTTCTAAGTGATAGAAGGTTTTACCATACATCCATGGCAATGGAAGTCCCTGTAGAAACGGCAGTGATCGGGGAGTGTGACGCCGAAGTGCTCACGCCGCAACATCTGAGCCGTGGGTACCGGGGCCGAGGGCCCCTGGAGGCAAAAGAGCAGAGGTCGTGCAATGGAGCAGTGGCAGCCGGGAGCCCACTGCAGGCTGCTGGAACCCGCGGCCCCCAGAGTGCCACTGGGAGGCAGGCCGGCCCCTCCGTGGACTGCCACCGCTCGGCCGGTCCTGCTGGCCCGAGGTGTGGAGGCAGTGCCGGGGCCCAGTCCGCCACCGGCCAACCTGTAAGGGATAGCCTCGCACCACGACGACGCCCAGCCTGGCTCAGGAATCCTATGTGGTCTAATACTTGGCACAAGTCTCTGAACAGAGGGAGTGGACTCACTGGGCCGACTTCATATGGACCTTGTCCTCAAAGTGGAACAAGGATGTCATGATAAGCTCGGCCGTTGGAACCAAAAACCTCCAAAAATACAAAGAAAGAGCCTCCCATAATGGCTCCTCCTCCGTACTATGTGCCGGGAGCCGGGAAAAGATTAGACCGCAGGATATGGTCTATATGAGCAAGCTCGCAGGAAGTCGTCTCCGAACAAAATAGGCTCCAACCGTAGTATCCCTGATAGCAAACGAACCATCTCCCCGGGTCGGTGGATGGGGCCATCGCTCATAATCCGCTCTAGTTGGCAAGGAACCACTAGCAGATCGAACGTGAACATGGAGTATCTCGCGGCCCAAGATCCCCGCTTCCCGCCATCAATAGTGAAATGAATGGTCAGTTTCATTGGGCTTCCTCACCGGAGGTCATCAGTAGAACCTCATGATTCACTGAGGGCAGAAAACCGACGAGGTGTCATAAATGGCTCTAAGGAGTAGTGCTGCACTAGTCGCATCGAGTCTCGGAACTCTGGATCTTCGGCAAAGGCCGGGAGATCATAATAAATCTCGCTGTTCAAATCCCTCTCACTGCAATCACTTCTGAATAGGCCGGTGGAAGTAGGGTCGCCCGATGATCATAGGGACAGATCCGGCGGGTATCCCAAACAGGCCTCGGTAGGTGGTGACGGGGGCTGGGGGGGGCTGAACCCAGAGGATTCTCCCGGGCCGGGAGGTCCGGGGCCCTCTGGACGGTGGCCCTCCGGGACAGCCTAGGATGGGCGTGAGATGGAGGAATGGGCCAACCTGCATGATACCTCCTCGAAGGCAAGGCTTATTGCATAGCTGAAGACCCATGGCAGGATGCCCCTAGCTGGGCTAATTTGGTTTTTTTTTAGAGCCGATACTAAGCAGAACATAAGAAGTGATCAGAGCAACACAAGGGAGCAGGCTAGGCTGGAGCTGCCTGGCAGAGGTGGAGGAGAAGATTGTCAGACTGATCCGAAGTCAGGTCCTCCACGATCTTCACTATGGTTAGTTGAGAATGAGAAGAGATGGAGGAGTGATGGAGGATGAGGGTTTCAAAAGTGGATTTTGTTTTAAAATGAGAGAAGCGGAGGGTGTGGGCTTAAACAGATGGTTAAGGGCACCTGTGAAGAGTTGCCTAAATTATCCATAAACATAGGTGGTTAGGTTGTGGCTCAAAAATCCGAAAATTAATGGGAGGGATGAGGATACGAAGGTCAAGGGAGGTTAAAGGGCAGAAAGATTTGAACAAAGGCGGCGCCGCTTAAATTTATGATCGCAATAAAATTCAGAGGTTACTTAAATTTCAACCTCGTGAAAAAATTGCGAACCCGAAATTTTGGCCACCGGCTTCAAAAACTCCCCGCCTACTGCAACACCTGCAAAAATAGAGAATCGAAAATTATGAGAAAACAGACGTAAATGAGAAAATTGTAAAGGAAACAAAACTAAAAACAAAGAAATTAAGAAAATCACAACTAAAACTTAAAAATAAAGCACAGTTCCTAATAAAATTTTAGGTGACTTCGAGATATCAGAAGCCACTCCCACTCAGTAGTCAATTCATGGGGTCATGAGGGGAATTTCCTCTTGTCTCGCTGAGTGTCAGGCCGCATGTGGTTCTTCAACCTTACCCATCACCTTGAACACCCTATTGTCTTTGAGCTGGAGCAGTGTCCCATCGATCAACTGGGATAGACCTCTGATGGTGAATGGCCCATTCCATCTCGACTTAAGCTTGCCTAGAAAAGTAGTTTTCTTGAGTCTAGAAGCAAAGACTTGGTCCTTTGCTCGAAATTCTTACGAAGTTATCAGCTTCGATCACGCCACTTCTTTAACTTATCTTTCGCAATTTAGAGTTACAGCATCATTCCTAGCTCTTCCAAATTACTGGATATCAAGGAGCCTTAAGGCCAACTCGCCATATCCAGGTTCAGCTTCTTCACTACCCACCATGCCTTGTACTCACCTCCATAGGCGTATGACATGCCTTGCCATAAACTAGTGATAAAGGACATGCCAAGGATGGTCGTGGTATGCTGTTTTGTATGCCCATATGAGTCCACAGCTCGAGAGAGACTAATCCTTTGGTTAGGAGTTCCCACCACCTTTCTACTGCGATGGTCATGATTACCCCTATTGGCTTAACTCAACCTCGACCTCACCGGTCTCAGATTTGCATAGGTGGCCACTTTATGCTTGACACCATACTTGTAATAAGGTTCTCAAAAGGCTTCATAGAAATGCAGCCTTCATCACCGATTATGGCTTTGGGGGACCCCAACTGAGAAGATTCTCCTTAGGAATTTCAATACTGACTCAGGGTCTACTTCTCTCCGCAAAGCACCACTTCAACCCATTTTGACACACTAACTCCCACCAAAATTTAGGATGTATCCAGCGAGAATGTAGCCGTCCTACGGAAATCGATGCCCCAAACATCGAATAGGTCAACTACCAAAATCGGGTTCAAAGGCATCATGTGACGACGAGATATTTTCCCTAATCTTTGGCATTTGTCGCATTCTCTACACATGGTATGAGCATCGTTGAAAACGGAAGGCCAATAAACCAGATCAGAAGACCTTCCCCGGCAGTTTTTCGGGAAGTAATGGCTCTACATGCATTCTCATGGCATAATATCCCCAATCGTTTCGCTTCTCAGCACATTTTCTAATTATTTGATCAGCACAGTATTTGTACAAGAAGGGTTTTTCCCAATAATATGAGTGAATTTTTGCAAATAAAAAATTCATGTCTTGTGCCTTCAATCAATGGGTACTTCACCTGCTTCCCGCAATTGGCAAATGTGGCATACCATAGTGTGTTTTCTTTAACTAGAGCGTGGATTCCTAGAAACTCACTATTGATTTGGGGTTGTGAGTGTTAAAGTTATGGTTAGTCTCGAGAGACGATTCGCAATACTTTAGCTAATCTTTTTGTCCTTGATTTGGTGCTGAACTCTTGAAGCAGAGAACCCATCTAATAAGCTAGCCTTAGCATTCTGCTTGGTGAGCAGTACTTCAAGTCAGAACAAGATTCAGAACATGATTATGTCCGACTCCAACCAAATAAGCTCGAACTCATTCAAAGCATAGACCATCGCGCCAGCCTCCTGGTAGTAATTTCTCCGGGCCTGTCAATGTCTTGCCACAGAATAGACCACATGTGGTTTTCCCTCCTTCCTTCTCTGCCAAGAACCGCTCCAATGGCGAGGTCACTAAGGCCGCACATTACCCCGAAAGGTAACTCCCGGGGCTGGGGGCCTCACTATTGGTGCAATGGTCAAATAAGCTTTGAGCTCCTCAAAGCTCCTAGCAATCTTGGTCCCATAAATTCGGCATTCTTCTCTAATAGCTTATAAAGTGGGTCAGTAATTTCAGAAGTCCAATGATGAACCTCTTTAGTTTCAGATAGCCCCAAGAACTCGCCTCACATTTCAAGGAGGGCGCTTTGGGAAACCAATCTCAATTTTCACCTTGTCAATCCCAATTCCTTTCTTGAAATAATGTGTCTCAAAGACAATTCCTCGCTGACCATAAATGCATTTTTCCCAGCTTGAATACCAAGTTCTTCTATACACCTATGTGAGGCCAAGTTGATCACAATTCTTCAAAGCTCCCTCCATAATTGTAACATCATCCATGTACACCTACGTAATGCGCTCCACCAAATCGCTGAAGATACTAAGCATGCAGCGTTGGAATGTGGCAGGGGCATTACACAGGCCAAAGGGCATCCTCCTCAGAAGCATACGTACAATGGCAGAAGGTGGTCTTCGGGTCTTCAGAATATTTAATTTAGTCAAATAATAACCATCCGTGAAGCATGAAGGTGGCTGAAATTTTTCTGAAGCTTGTCCAAAACCATGAAGGGTGCGGAAGTGGATCCTTCTTTATCACCTCATTTAATCTTCAGAGTCAATACACACCCTCCATCCTTCGTAAGATGGTACATCTCCTCCCTTTCATTATGCACTATGGTTACCTCCGATTTTTAGGCACAACCTGGGTTGGACTCACCCAAGTGCTATCGGATATGGGGTAAATGATACCAGCCAGAGCAACTTTAGACTCTCGTCAAACCACTCTCGTATGAGGATTTAGTCTCTGCCAGGCTACCTTAACGGTTTTGCCCCTCCTCCAAGTAGATGTGACGGTGCAACCTGGTTGGCCAATACCCGTATCAGTGATTTTCCACCAATAGCTTATGTTGTCTTCTGAGGATGCCCAAAGAAGTTATCTTCCTGTGAAGCACTGAGCAAGAAGGATATGACCACTAGGCACTGCTCCTGTTCTTCTAAGTAGACATATTTCAATTCCATATGCAAGGGTTTAAGGTCCAGATTTTATGGTTCACTGGTTCCTTCCTCAGTCAGTAAAGGCAAAATTTCTTTTTTTTTTCTCCAGTGCCCTTGCACAATATTCATGTCTTAGGCTTCTTGCTACTCTTCAGGACAATCAACTAGTTCCTCGCCAACATGATCAGATTTGCTACTGGATGCCCGTTTCTTCCAGATCAGATTAATTATGCAGATTTCTTCTCGACACTCCATAGGTTGTATGTGCTTACTTAAGTGAAGATGTTGAGTTGAGGCGTCATGTTTCCAAATGTGAGCTGCATAACCCTCATTTCTAAGAGTTGATAATAGCATTAGAAGTGGCCAAGAAATGGTCTCCCTGTGATGACAAGTACTATTAGTTACTCCTCACTCGCACCGCCCTATCAAGTACAACAAATCTACCGGATAGTAGAATTTGTCCACTTGTATTAGAACATCTCCACTATCCCTTTTGGTATCTTTATGGATCTATTTGCAAAAGAGACAATGTGATGGAAGTGGGCTGAATTTCCAACCATAGCCGCTATATACTGGTAATAAGCGGAGCAGTTTACACTAGCACCCGTGTCCAAAGAGTGCTTTTCTACGCATACCAATATTAATCGAGATGGTAGTATTAACCCGATATTTGTACTTCACCGGAGTTTTGGTACCGATGATAGCACTGACTTGTTCAGTCATGAAGGCCTTCTTGTCAACATTTAAATTTCTTTCATCGGTGGCACAAGTCCTTCAAAATTCGGGCATAACCGGGACTTTAATCATATCAAGCGTGGGGATGTTGACTTTCACTTGCCTTAGTACCATTATTTCACCGTTGATCGACCTTTTTCTTAGCTTTCGCTTCGCGGAAACGACAAAAATATTACCGCAGTTCTTTAGTCACCACCTCATTTGGTTCAACCTCTTTAACCTCTCGGGCCTCTTCGCTGGTTCGGGGCTGGTTGTTTAAGCTCTTTACCACTTCTCCAGTAACGATAATTGCTTTAACTTCATCATCCTAGGATTTGGCTCCTTGGAAGAGCTCACTTCATGCACTCCCTAGGATTGGGTGAATATGCGAGATGGAAATTTCCCTTTTCTGCACTGGCGCTAGTTGGTCAACCTTGAGGATGAATCTTTGCGGGTTATCATATTTTAGGAGATCTCGATGCTGTAGGTTATCCATCTTTTGTTGAGTGTGCTTTCCACTTGTCGATTCTCTAGTGCTTTGGGCATTCACTACCTTACGTTTCCTCCACAAAATTGCCTACCCACTTTGCTCAGATTCATGATAGCTTGTTCAGGTGGGGATGAGGATGGTAAGTGCATTTGTGTGGTTGAGATGAGGGGCCACACTGTTGCTGCACAGTAGGGGGCACATATGGTGGAGGCTTTGGCTTCCAAGAGAGGTTAGGATGGTTCCTCCAATTAGGGTTATAGGTGTTGCCACATGGGGCATTGGTTGGTGGCTTGTACTGACCCACAACATTGGCATGCTCAGTCATCATATCCCTTACTGAATGAGCGGTTGATGATACTCATAGTGCTCATTGGATTGGCAAGTAAAGCGAGATTGTTAAGCGCCAGATGCCTCGATCAGCACTTTCGCACCTCATGGTGATTTCGCATTTCAAGCTCCTCCAACCTTCTAGTCAAGGTGGATAGCTTTGCCTTCATCTCCATGTCCTCTATGATTGAGTACATGCCTCCCCTTAAATTGGCTGCATGTCTCATCCTCTCTATCTCTCTAGGGTTGGGTTCATCCCATGCTTTAGATGTCTCAACCACATAGTTTAAGAAGTCCATGGCCTCCTCTGGATGTTTGCTCATGAAGTCCCCTTCACACAGAGTTTCCAACAACTGCTTCATAACAGGGGACATTCCGTTATAGAAGTGATTAACTAACATCCAAGTATCAAAAGCCGTGGTGAGGCGAAAAACTGATGATCTCTAGGTACCTTTCCAGCCTTTGGTAGAATTTCATTTTCTAGAATTTGTGAAGGTGTAAATTTCCTCTTCATCTTGTTGGTTTGTGGGTCTTGAAGGAAATTTCTTCAAAAGTGCATCTGTATATCCTCCCGATTCCTTATAGTTCACGACTCGAGAGTTGAGCCAAATCTGTACCTTGTCTTCCGAGTTAAAGGGGAAGGCTTTCAATTTGACAATTCCATATCGATTCGCCCTCCTTGAAAGTCATGCAAACTTCCTCCAAACTCCACGGATGTGTGTGTATGGTTTCATTTTCCATACCATGGAAAGTTAGGAGCGGGGCACCCGGATAAGGCGACATTCACATCCTCGGTAGAGTGCGATCGTGATAGCGCTCGCCTTGGTGGGTGTATAGTCCCCTCATTGTGCAGCTATGCATTCGGGTTCCTTTGAACTGTTGGCTCTGATGTTCCTTGGTGGGAGGGTTCATACGGTTAGTGTTCGGGCTCACTTCATAGCCTTGTTCAAGTGGAGCACTGACCCTTTCTAATCTTCCTGTAGTGTTCTTGTCCCGATGGTGCGTAAAGCGCTGAAGCGAGTAACAGACGGATAACAAAAGAAACGGGGCTACCAAAAGGTTAAGGTTAGCTAAAAATAAAAATGAAGATTCTATGTATGGAGTGTATAAAGTAAAGTAAAAAGGTGAATTCACCAACACTTGTGATGAGGATCCTGAGTTCAACGATTTCTCGCTTGCTTTAAGGCTGTCCACGACAACGACGCCATTTGATTTGCACGTAAACGTGTAGCTAGGAAGCTCAGGAACCCGACCATTGTAAACTATGCCTTCTCTTCTTGTAGCCTAGCTCTTTGCTGATATAAGCGGCTCTTGGGTCAAACTCAGGGATGGGTTTTCTTCGCACAAAGTGATTTATAGTTAATGTAAAATGGTGAATTCACTTTGGATTTGGGGTTTTTGTAAAAATAGTGTGATTGGTGGTTTGAAAACTCTGAGCAAAATGATAGAATGTAAAGAACTCCTTGAAGTCTCTCGAGCCCAGCTGGGCTTGAGGTTAAGGCAATTGGGGAAGTCCTCGGGTGTTTCACCGGCGTTGGGGAGGATGACTATAGTCATTCGAACCCAGGATCTTCGTTTAGCTATGGCCCAGACCTAAAAGTTTTTCGTGAGATACAACATTTATTGATCATTCATGTCTCAAAGCAATAAAAACTAATTCTTTGACCTAACCTACGAGAGAGAGGCAAATAAATGATGACTAAGTGAGCCTGGTGGATGCAAGTAAGCATCAGGCCCTTAAAAGCAATGCGGCTGATCGGGGTACATCAAAAGGATTTAAACCTGAGGTGAGATACAGAGACATAAATGATAATAACTACATGCGTTGGAAACAAAGAGGACAACAATTTTCCTCAAAACCTTGGCCTAGTGGCCTTCCTCTTCAACGATGAGGGGATTTAGCCGAGCATCCCTTGAGTTGTCATCCTCAAGGAGTGTTTGGCCAGTGAGAAAGTGAGAGAAGGGAAGAGAAAATGAGAGAAAATCACCTAAGCGGGAAAGCTGAAAGCTTTTGGCGCCCAATTTTATTACATCCAGTGATTACTATTCAAATACATAACTATTTGTTTGACCGTTTCCATTCAAATACATAACTTATCGAAAACAAAATTTACTATTTATGGAAATAGTAAATTCAGGGTCTTACAATTTGCCTGTGTCACAACATTTTCCTTTTATTACACCACTAGCACCCACAACACATATATATGATGTTGATGATGTGGGAGACACAGATGACCCATAGGTGACGGTCGAGTGTGATTATGATACAAGGACCAGGAAAGTTACACCCATTCTTGGTAGCCGCATGGATTAATAGACTTTGGGACACCGGATCGACCAAGGAGATTAAGTTGGTTCTTCCACATGTCCTCATGAGAGGTAGATTGATTGACCTACCGGGTCATGCCCGGATGCATTTCATGGTCATATGAGGACATGTCGGGCCTTGACTCTTCTATAGTGCAGCATCACCTACCCATTCTATCACATGCTAGGCCAGTTAAGCAGAAATTTAGGAGACTACACCCTCGATGGAGTTTGTAGGTTAAGGAAGAAATTCATAAGCAACTTGGTGTTGGCTTCCTGTGAGTATCCTGAGTGGCTGGCTAATGTCATCCTTGTTCCCAAAAAGGATGGCATGGTTAGAGTTTGTATAGACTTTCATGATCTAAACAAAGCCAGTCCTAAAGATGATTTTTCTCTCCCACAAATTGATATGTTGGTTGACAACACTGCATGACATTCGATGTTGTCCTTCATGGATGGATTTTCTATGTATAATCAGATTCTGATGGCTCTAAAGGATATGGAGAAGACTTCTTTCATTACGGAGTGGGGTACTTACTGCTACCGAGTTATGCCATTTGGGTTGAAGAATGCGGGAAACGCTATTATAGAATTTACTACTACTTTGTTCCATGACATGATGCGAGAGATGTCGAGGTATATGTGGACAACATGATAGTGGGGAATCAGGGGCGGGTAGATCATACTTGACCTTCTGGAGGTTCTTTGAGGAGGATCAAGCGGTTGAGTTGAGGTTGAACCCCAAGAGTGGACCTTTGGGAGGCCAACTTTTGGGAAGTGCTTGGACACATTGTTAGTGAAGCGAGTATAGGAGTTGATCTGAAAAGATCAGAGCCATACTTATGCACCTTACAGGGGTGAAGATATTAGAGGCTTTCTAGGCATATTACGATTATGCTCAGTCATTTCATTTGCTAATCCCGACAAACATATATGACCTATCTTCCTTTTACAGGAAGAACCGACTGATTTGGAATGATGATTGCCAGTAGCCTTCGAAGGTTAGAATTATCTCCTTTCCTCCGGTTTAGTGCTTCCCCGTCGAGGCGCCCTCTGCTCTTACTTGTCGGTTTGGTTGGCTTTGGGATGCATGCTACTTCGGCTCGATGATTGAGGAAGGAGGCCATCCCATTATCTGATAGAGGTTGTTGGAGTATGAGTCGGATACATTCGTTGATCGCCTCTGTTTGGCATTAGTTTGAGCCATGGGGCGAGACATTATGTGACCAGTATTCCATACTTTTGGTCTCACGATTGGATCCTTTAGAGATATACATTTGACGAGCTGTCTTTCCACGATAGGTAAGATTGTTTCAATAACTAGTATTCTGAATGCGAGTTGTACTTTGATGAGTCTTGCCATCCAGTCGGGTTTGACATTGGAAGTCCTATTGATATCACCTCGGGGTGATCATATTCCCATGCTCCGATCCATTGACATTCTCTGATCATCATCTGTTGTGAATAATATAGTTGAGTGATGGGGCTTGCATTCTGAGGCTAGAAGATTGCATGATCTTGGAGTTAGGCAGGTTTGGAAATCCGAGGATTCTTTAGTTATTCGTGGAACTCAGGTATTTGGAGGACTTGAGATGAGAAGCTGAAGCCCTACCATGCTTACATGGATTTGTTGGTTGATAGGTTTGATGAGTTGAGATATATACATCTGCCTAGTGCAAAGAATCAATTTGCTGATGTGTTAGCCACATTGGCTTGTGGTGAGATTCCCCTCACAGGGAGTGGTACGTGCGACCATTGTTGATAGAGACTAGGTCTATACCAGCTTACTGTTATTTGATTAGAGATATTGAGGATCAAGATGAGCTACCCTGGTACCACGATATTTATCAGTTTTTGTCATGCGGCGCTTACCCAAAGTCAGCCTCGGCTAAGGATAGAAGAGCATTGAGACATTTGACCGTTGTTAAGACCAAACTATATATATGATGTGATCAGTGTATGCGAAGCGTTTGAGTGCGCCGCGAAGCTATTGAGTCCAAATGCCGGCACCCAAGCTTGTTAACCAATTCGAACCACGGCCACGAAAATTTATTATCTAATCCACCAGCAGCGGTGCGAAACTTGTTAATGACGAACACTTGATGAAAAGATTTATTTGCTCTTTTTGCTTAAAATGGATTCAGTAAAATTTGAGTTAGTCTTGATCACTGCAGAATTACACAGGTAATCTGAAGTAATAAAAGTGGATATTTAAAGTCGGATATCATTCCCACGGTGATGATAAATCAAAGATTAAAAACACCCCATCTATAAGATCATTTACTATTTGAACTCCAACATTATGATGATGAGATGACTAAAAAGAATTATAATCCTAGATTGATTTCTTTAATATACATGAAAATAAATTTTAATAAAAATGGTTTTGAGAATTCACCGAGTGAGACAAAACTGGATCTAGATCATTGAGTAATAATCAATTTCTGCATCATATCGATTCATAGCTCAGCCATAAATTGGAAAACTAAGTTTGTCAAAGATGCATGATAGTATAGTTTGGATTTCTCTCTTAACCATACTTTTCACTGATTAGAGGTTCATGTTCATTTCTGAAACATGAGTCTAATCAGCTACTTGTAAAATATAACCCTCTTTATAAGATTTGGGTATTTTTCCTTTTTAGTACTTCATACCCAAATTTTAGGACTGAAAAATTCTTGCCCCCATAGACAAGATATTGCAAGCCTTCTCCAATTTGATTGACACCTCATCCTTCATCTCTGATGAAAATTTCCATCACCTTGATTAGATCTTTGCTAAAATGGGATCAGGATCAATTCATTAGAAAGAGGAGAGACATCCGAGTGATTAAACTGATACTTCATTCAACTATCCTCAAATTATGAGTAAGTTGGTGATCTATCTGAGTAACCCATCAAAGTTCATTAGTTCCATAGTATTAGTCTACCATACCCACGACAAACTGCTCTATGCTCTCAGGATTCTCCATCTCTATGTCACTCAGAGGGCATCTTGGAAATTAGAGTGAGATATAGTATCTTGCTTGGGTACATGGTACTAGTACTGGGAACAAATAAATTCAAAAACAATACCAATAAAATAAATTCAAGAATTATAATTACGGCATTATTCCACCTTATGCAGAAAAATGATTATCATCATTGACCCATTTTGTAAAACCCGAGAAAATTCTAATTTTTTGAAAAAAGGTAAAATGGTAATTTTGGTCAAAATCCAAAATTTTTCTAGATCTCGGATGACGAAATGGACTTAATAGATTGGAATGGTCTCGCGAAATCTAGCTACCCACGTCGGGTTCGTCGAATTACGAGACGGTCGAGAATTTTACGTTTCCGAGCCCTTAAGGTGTCATGTGCCATATGACGGCTTTTGAGAGACATGTGATGTGACAAAATTCACCTACTACATGTACCCATGTGACACATATTGCATGATTAGTGAAATGATGGAGATAAATGGCTTAGATTAAGTCATGTGTCAAAAATCAAAACTAAAGGACACAAATGGAATTAAATTAAAAGATTAAATGAATAAGACAAAGGAATAGTCTTCATCTTCTCCAAATTGGAGCAATCGTGCGGAGTGGGGAGAAAATAAGTTAGAGAGGAAAGTCTTGAACATCTACAGATTTCCGACACATTCGAACCGTACCGGTTCTCGGCCAGACGAGAAGCAAGTCGATTGCGCGATGGGGCGTGGGCGCCGTTTGGTAGAGTTCCGAACATCCCGAGGTGGGGATCTTTTCCTACTTGGTTTATTCTTTGTCTAAAACCATTTATGGATGGGATTTATTGAGACATATCGGTCTGAAATCTTTGAGCAGTGAAGAAATCCCCTACTTGTGGCCGCAAGCGGTCTTAGGCCAGGGTTTGTTCACATGATTAGTTGTGTGATTTTTTGTGTTGTTGGGTGATTCAAAATGAATTGCTTGGATTGTTATTAGCCCATGTGGGCTAATTTTGGTGTTATTGATTGTGAATTGTGTGAATTGATTTTGTTAATATATACATGAAAAATATATTAGCATGAATATTTTGGGAATGGCATAATGCATTCCATATGCACCGAGGCACCCTAGAACGATAGGTGTGAGTGCATGACACGAAAATGGAAGAAAAGTGAAAATGGTTGTGAAATGAATTTCAAGGAAGATTTTAAGAAGAATTGCCTTGGAGAGTTGTCAGCGGTTCATCTCGAGGCGGACGTGTGTTTTAGAAGTGCACGTGATTCACCTCGAAGGGTTATCGATATATTCTGCAGAAACTTCGGTAGTAAGTTTTCAAGAACAAAAAGGTTTTGTTTTGAAAGCGTATTTTAACTCGCATTTGAAGCCGCATGTGTGAGGGAGTTGAGTGAGGACTCGAGACATGGGATTAGGCATGTAGACATTAGTAGGATCATGTGTTGAGTGTGATTGGTTTGCCATGACATGTGCACTTAGGTGAAGTCACCCGTAGCAGGAAATTATCATCTTTTGGGCTTTGCTCGCGTCGAGGATCATTATTTAGTGCGAGGAGTGTCACGGAGGACGGCCGCTCACTAGAGGCCGCGTTTTAGAAGAAAGTCGAATTGTGGCTTTGGTATTCGTTTTGTATAACATGTATTAAAACTCTAAATTTTGATATATGTTTTAGTTAAGAGTAATGTAATAACTCTTGAACTATTGTTATATTATTGATATATATTTTGTGAGTATTGATGCATAGGCTCAAGTGGCCATTTTTACTCGCACGTGGACTCTGTGTGGTCGTTGTAAAATGTTGGGACATGTTTTATTTTGGGTAGAGATCCCCGTACAAAGGAGACTACTTTGGAATTTCTATGAGTGGTGTCGGGTGCGACATCCTGAATATTCAAGGTTGACGGGTTGTCAACGAGACACCCCGGGATTGGGGCGTCACACATTTCCAGAGAGCTCATCAAAATTGGTTCACTCATATCAGTGACTAACTGATCAGGTAAATTCACTCATATCATTACTCAGATACATAAATCTAAAAGAAAACTAACTAAAATCTACACTGATACTCTATTGAAACTAAATCTACTCAAATGGAAAATAAAATAAAAACAAAGAAAAAACAAAGAAAAATAAAAATATACAAGAGTTTTCAACTACCCAGACGTCTTGGAGTTGCGGAAGCTGCACATAAACACACACACCCTAGTGATCGTCTGTTTATAGACTTTCCAATGTTAGGCGCGCTAATGGTACGTGTGGATCCCCAAAATTCTGGCTCAAATTGGTCGCTCTATCACGACATAGAAAGTTACGTAGCGTGAGGACTTTTCAATCTTTGTCGCTGGCCTCTATCATAGCCTATTCTTTTAGCCAGCGGCGATTTACGAGCTCTTTCTTGGATTATGTCGCGACATAATTTGATAATGTCGCGACATAATTTGATAATGTCGCGACAGAATTTTGGTGTAGCACTCTTGTTCTTGTCGTAACAAGAATGTCTTGTGTCATGACACCAAACTGTGCAGCAGACTTTTCATGTCATACGCTATGGAATGCAATCGCGACATAATTTTTCCTTGTTGCGACAAAGCATTTTCCTTTCTAGCCTACTCGACTCTTGCGACCAGAGTTTCGCGCGAGGTCATAACCTTGATTTTGTTGCGACGAAGCTCCTTAATTCGCGGCGGACTTTCTTACCCAATCGCTTGTCGCTTGCTAAAGCCCAGTTGTTCTGCGACATAGAAATCTTCTTGCGGCCACGGCTTGACTTTGGCTAATCTCAGTTCTCCTTCAATTTTTGTCGCGACCTAATTTTATTATGTCGTGACATAATTCTATCATACCATAGCTTTTATTGTTGCGACAGAAAATTTCTTTGTCACGACAGAGATTCTGCCTTCAATTATTTCCTATGTTGCAACATGAATTTCTTTATCGCCATTCCTCTTGTGTTGCTCTTCAACTTCTTGTCGCCACAGAGAAATCACCTCCTTCATATTTTGTTTATCGCAACAAAAATAATCTTTGTCGCGACAAAATTTTGTTGCTCTTTGTTGTGAATTATGAATGTAATGTTGCGACAAGATTTTCTTTGTTGCGACAGGAATTCTTCCTTGAGCTGACTTTATGTTGAAAACTTTGTCGCAACATAAAAAGCACTTGTCTTAACTGACTTGTATTGTATTCTTGCCATTTTTTGTCGCGACAGAGTACATATGTTAATCTTTAGCCTTTTATGTTGCAATAGAGGAAATATTGTCGCGACACTGCTCCGTTGCTATTTGCCTTTATCATTGTCGCAATAGAGTTAAGGATTGTCGCGACAGTCTTCTTTTCATTCTTCTTTAGCAATGTCACGACATAGAATTCTTTGTCACAACAAAGATTCTATTTCTACCTGAAGTTTAGCTTGGACTTTGTTGCGACATATAGCTGCTGGTTGCGACATAGTTCTTTTGGCCTGCTTGAAATTGTATCGCGACATACAAAAACTATGTCGCGATAGAGGCTATTTGTATTTTACTTTCTTGCTTCTTTTCTACTTATTTTCTCTCATTTTCAATTAACACCTTCAAAATACAAAGTTGAGTAGATATTCATAATTTGGCATAAAATAGATTTGAAACTATTAAAAACATGCCAGAAAAATGGATTAAAAATATATGAGTTTCAGACTCATCAACCGCCAGATTTGTTGTTTGTGGGGATGCACTGTATAGGAGATTAGCCGATGGCCTGTTGTTAGTATGTATAGACCATGCCTCTGATTGAGTAATGAGAGAGGTTCATGCGAGGATTACGTAGCCACACATGGGAGGTCATATGCTAATGTAAGATCACGAGGGTGGCTACTTTGGTTGACCATGAAGCAGTTGTTGCTAGTTTGTGCGAATGTCGGAGTGTCGGATCTTGGCGGAGACTTTATACACATCCCACCATCTAAGCTACATGCGCTCACATCCCCTTGGCCATTTTCAGTGTGGGGTATTGATATTATTGGGAATATCTTGCCCAAATCTTCCAATGGGCATGAGTACCTTTTAGTTGCCATTGACTATTTCACCAAGTGGGTGGAAGCTGCTTCCTATGCTAGATTGACAGTGGTCAGGGTGGCCAAATTCATCAAGTCGCACATCATTTGCCGATATGGGGTCCCTCATGAGCTGATTTCTGATAGACGGGTGCATTTTAGGGGCGAGGTGGACATGTTGATTCAGGAGTATTGCATTTAGCATCACAGATCGTCTGCGTATAGGCCGCAGACTAATGGGCCAGTTGAGGCCGCAAATAAGAATATCAAGAGAATTTTGAGAAAGATGGTCGAGACTTCTCAGGAATTGTTAGAGAAGCTCCCTTTCGCATTATGGGCTTATCGTACATCTTTTCGTACCTCTACTAAAGCTACCCCATATTCTTTAGGGTATGGTATGGAGGTAGTGCTACTTGTTGAGATTGAGATGGGATCTTTGAGAGTAGCATTAGAGCAGTAAATATCTGAGGCCGAGTTGGCCTAGTCTTGTTATGATCAGCTTAGCCTTTTGGATGAGAGGAGATTAAGGGCAATAGATTATGTTCAAGCCTATTAGAGGAAGATGACCTGTGCATTCAGAAAAAGGGTTAAGCCTAGGAAGTTTAAAAAAGGCGACCTAGTCTTGAAAGTCCTTAGGGGATTGATCAGTGACCTTAGAGGCAAGTTTAGGCCGACTTGGAGTGGGTCGTATGTTATTTGAGATTTGACCCAAGAGGGAGCAGCTTGGCTGATAGACCTAGACGAAAATTAGTTCATGGAGCCATCAACGTGGATCAGTTGAAGAAGTTTTATGTGTGAGATCATGGTCAAAGGATGGGTGGCCATCACTTCGAGTAGCCATATTCCACTGTGCACCCGTATATTGATATATCCTATTGCTAGCCCCTTGAACCTCAAGCAGTTTATTATGGCCTTTTTTTTTTTTCATTCAGCCTTGCATGCCTTTTATGACCTAGGTTGGGGGCATGCCCTTGTGCGCTTTGTATTTATTAATTGGATATGTGAGCATTGTTTCATTCTTCATTTGTTCTTTCTCACATCATTACCTGTCTATTTTCTTTTCCATTTTGCATCTTCACTTTACTTGCCTTTGAGTTTTGTTTCTATCATCTTGTTTCTTTTCACTTTTATTTTCCCTTGTGTGATGATGACACACTCGTATCCGGAGGCGCTACGAGGTTAGGTGGGTCACCCTTCGTTCCACCCTTAGGGTTTGATCCAAGAGTCTTAGTTTGAGGGAACCATTTGGGTTTGGGATTTGAGGTTCATTGGTTAGATTATGCTAGTGTGGCATTCATCTTTACTTCGTTGGTTGTTCATATAAAAAAATGAAGAAAAAAAAAAGGAAAAAAAGAAAAGAAAAGAGTTACGCTCATTCGATATTCACTTCATTGGTATTTGAGATTGGCATGGTTTGTCGGCGGCATTATGGCTTGATCATCAAATGTCATTTTGGATTGAGGGACTTATTTTTCTTCTAAAAGGCGGGTGAGAGCATTGTATGATCCTTTTCTCCAAGGATCTGGGAGACACATTGGGAGTAAGGTTTGGATTTCCTTTGCACTAGGTCCCCTGGGTCGTTATCCATATCACCATTCCCATCTTATGGTGACTTGCCTCGATTTGGAATCCTCGGGATGAGTGGTTCATCATCATCACTCATTGCCACACTTGTATCCCACCTTGTTTCCTTACTTTCTTCTACATCCCTTTTCATTTTCTTTCTATCCTCATCGATCGTCGTCTCGCTTTATGAACGATGTGTCTTTTGGTGTACATCACCTATTGCTTGGCATTGTTCACTTATGTGTTGGTCGAGTCACTTTGCTCACATGATTCTCCGACATTTAGCGTTATGCACATAGTGGTTTGGCATTATCTATTGGGTATTTGGGCCTTTGTTTCCCATCATTTCATTCACCTTTCACCCCTGGCCTACATTACGGTCCAGTCAAAGCACCACGAGGCCTTTCCATTTTGAGGGTCTACGTTCTTGCGCAGAGAATATCAGGGCATATTGCCCTTTCTATTCGAGTTTCTTGCCTTGGAGTCCGCGTCGGATCTGAACCGATACGAGAGAGTTAGGACCGTTGATGGCACCTTGGCTTGATGCTTTAGCTGCGTTCTGCCCCGAGGCATACCCGTCCTTGCATCGCAGCTTTGGCTCTTACACATGTACCTGAGCGAGTCCATTTCGCCCTAAAGAGCGTTTGGGGCATCGAGTTTGAGTAAGCCCCGTATTCAGCTTGGTTTCTTCATACAATGGAGCGCTTTAGAGAGCTGACCGGGGATCAGATTCACAGTATTCATTGACCCATCAAGGATGTGCATACTAGGGCATTCCCCTATTCATTGTCCTGTTCGCTCGCGTATGACGATTGGGTTTTCAATGATGTATTTCAGGGTTTTCAGCGAGATATTTGAGTTTCAGATGCACATACAAGGGCATAACCCCTATCAATTGTTGGTGGATATTAGATGTTATGGATTAGTGAGGAGGGCTTTTCCTCGGGAATGAATGTTTGTAATATTTCTAGATTTGTGACTTTGACTTAATGTGCAGTGGTGGGTTTTTGACATGGTATTGATGCCTTACATTGGGGCATAGCCCATTCTTTGCGCCTTTGGACACATTCGATCCCTTCGTTTTGTTTTGGGTTCTCTGGCATCGCGCCCGGATTCGATCCCTTCGTTTTGTTTTAGGTTCTCTGGCATCACGCCTGGATTGGATCCCTTCGTTTTCTTTCGGGTTCTCCGGCATCGCTCCCTCGGATTTAATCCCTTCATTTTGTTTCGATATCTCCGGCATTGCGCCCAGATTCTATCCCTTTTTGTTTCGGGTTCTCTGGCATCGCGCAGATTGAATCCACTTAACATTTGGGTTCTCCGTAGCGCCCAGTTTGAATCCTTACCGTTTTGTTTGAGGTTTCAGACGCCGAGCTTTCGGATTCGATCTCTTCGTTTTGGTTTGGTTTCTCTGGTATGGCGTTCAGATTCGATCCCTTCGTTTTGATCCTATCCCCGACATCACACCGGTTGATCCCTTCACTGTTTGGGTTCTCGACCTGTAAGCGCCGGATTCAATCCCTTTTGTTTTGTTTCAATTTCTTGACCTTCGCGCAGTTCTATCCTTTTTGTTTTGGGTTCTCCGGCATCACGCCCGGATTTCGAATCCCTTCTTTTGTTCTCCGGTATCGTGCCTAGATTTCATTATCTTTTCCAGTATCATGTTTGGATCACTCATCTTCCCAGGCATCGTGCTCGAGTTTCCCTTTTTGTTTCGGGTTCTCTGGAATCGTGTCCGGATTTAATCCTTTCTTTTTGTTTTGGGTTCTCTAGCATCACGCCAGGATTCGATCCCTTCATTTTGTTTCAATTTCTCGTTATGCGTTAACCGGTTACCATCCGCACTGTTCGAGTTCTCGGGCGAGCAATGCCGGATTCGATCCCTTCTTTTTGTTTCGGGTTCTCCGACATCATGCCCGGATTCGATCCCTTCTTTTTGTTTCGGGTTATCCGGCATCGTGCCCGGATTTCATTATCTTTTCCGGCATCGTGTCTGGATCACTCATCTTCTGAGCATCGATTAACCGAGTTTCTCTTGATCCTTGGTCATTGGTGACTTCGGTTCACGGTAGCCTTATTATTGGGTAGAGGACAAAATTGTTGGTCATCTGTGTTCTTCATTCTTCACTAGAGTTCATTTCACTCTAGGCATCGCTTGCATTTATCCTATGGGTGTCACACTCACCCATCGTTCTCATATGGCACCATTAGGGTCCTTTTAGGCTTAGTCGGTCTCCAAGCCTCGGGTGAGCTTGTATGTGGTCCATTGAGTGCATATGTAGTTATTGACATCATGACATAGGAAGCAAGTGGGTCCTCCCGAGGTTTTAACTCAATCAGAGTTTATCGGAGTATGTCAAATAAGGAGCACTTGCGCTTGTTTCGATCATATCTTCATCATCCGAACTCGGAATCATGCACCATTTTTTTTATCATATCCTTGTTCTCCAAGGAATATTTTGTCAAAATTTTAAAAATTTTCCCAACCGGCTCAACCGGTCCTCAAAGTTTCAGTTTAGGCAGAATTCATTGAAGCATGTCTGAATTCGGAGCACTTAGGCTTGTTTCGATCATATCTCTCTCATTCGAACTCGAAATCATGCACCATTTCTTTTGTTGGATTCCCTACTCATTGAAGAATTATATGATAAAATTTTAAAAATTTTATCATTAAATTAACAGTTGGGGAACCATTTCCGGTCGGTCGGCCGATTTGATTAAAGTTCATTATTAGAGCCGAGTTCGAATTAAGCGCAGGCTTGTTTTGATCATATCTCCACGATCCAGAGACTTAGAATCTACATCCGTTTTTTTGTTGGTTTCCTTATTCTTCAAGGAACATTCTATCAAATTTTCAAAAATTTTCTCAGCTAGCTCAACTGGTTGGCATCTGGTTCAACCAGTTCATCAAGTCAGCTTGTATAAAGCATTGATTTTTGTGGTTTTAGTGCCCAAATCCTACTTGGTTCGGGCCCATAAGCTCCAGATCAGTCCTAGGCATGGTTTGGTCCAGTTATGGGCCATTTTTGTAGGTTTCTTAGAAACCCGCGCCAGATCCGTTTTGGATTCTTGATGGTTAAGCAAATGAGTTAATGTGGCTAGATCCTAACCTCGTGAATAGAAGAGTGTTTATGGAGCCGGGGAAGTCCGAAACTGATTAGGGGAGTTCCTGAGACTGAAGGTGTGCAAAATGGAGTGAGCTTAGATGTTTATGAAAGAAGAAATACAAACAAAAAAAGGTGAAAAGGAAAAAAACAAGGGGAGGAGGAGAAAAAGGAGAAAAAAGAAAAATGAAGAGAGATTCTCTAGATCCGGGTGGGAGTGGTCTCTCATTTTGAAGGGATTTCTAAAGTTTGGGGAGTGGTCCCTGGTTTAGAGGCGAAAGAAGGAAGATAAAGAGTGTAGTGAATCATATAGGTATGTACGTTGTATGCTTCTCCCTTTTCTTTTAGATAGCGCTTGTCTTTGCCTCTGATGTTCGTAGCCTTGTTTTAGAGCACTAGGCATTCTTTGGATCGGTTCTCACTCGTCCGGAGTCTGAATTGTACACCGTTGCTTTTTTTGGGTTCCTTAATCTATAAGGAATGTTTTGAAAAATTTTCAGATTTGTTCTCAACCGGCTTGACCAGTTATGGAACTGGAACAACCAGTTCATTAGGTTTCTTTCTCAAGGATAGCAGTTAGGACGCTTTTCCTTGTTTCGATTGGTTCTCACTCGTCTAGAGTCAAAATCATACACCGTTACTTTTTGGGGGTTTCTTAATCTGTAAGTAATGTTCTGAAATTTTTTCATATTTTTTCTCATCCGGCTCGACTGGTTGGGGAACTGGAATGGCCGGTTCTTTAGGTTTTTTTTCTCAGGGATAGCAATTAGAGCACTCTGCCTTGTTTGGGTCGGTTCTCACTCGTCTGGAGTCAGAATTGTACACTGTTACTTTTTGGGTTCTTTAATATTTGAGGAATTTTTTGACAAATTTTGAGATTTTTTCTCAATTGGGGAACTATATCAGCCAGTTTGTTGGGTTTTTCAAGGATAGTCTTATTTCAGTTTAATTGGAGCCTATGACCTTTGTGATTCAAGCCCATTCACTTCAGATTAGTGTAGGGCTATGTTTAGGGTTTGAAATGGGGTTTAGTTCAGGTTAATGTTGGTCCATTTTGAATTCATAAGAATTAGGGTCTATGCGGGTCAAAGGTGGTTAGTTAAGCACTAGTAATCGGTAGTGTTTTGTCAAAGCTGTTTTTTTTTTTTTGTGATAAATTGGCATGTTTTTATAGCTGCACAGGTGGTGTAGAAGCAATGATTATGCAGATGCAATATATGATTTCTCAGCTTCACGGCTTTGATATTTAATTTTGAGAGATTGTAGTATGCCTGAAATATGTGACTAACCTTCCCCTACAGCGCATGGCTAGGGACCAAAGGTATCTGCTTTGATGTTGGATAATGGAATTCACAAGAATACTTGGTATTTGTTTGCCATACATGCTTGTTTTTCTTATTGACTAACCTCTATGCAGCGCTTGGTTAGGGACCACAGGTACACACCCATTGTTTTGTTTGGTCGAGTGTTTATGCATGTTAGATACTGAGTAGGTTGGTGTGATTCGAGTCATCTATTTAGCCTGAGTAATCGATTGATCTTTGACCCATATGTTCCCATGTACCCAATTCATTAGTAGAGACGATTCACGGACGGGCTTAGAGGGTGCTTCCTCACGTAAGTACCTTCGAATGATAGCTGATCCCGAACCAAATCTAGTTTTAGTGGACCGCTTTTTTCTGACTTGGGTTAATGACGGGTTTTTGTTCTTATTTCATTTTCCCCATCTTAAAAAAAAGTCGTGGCATTTCCGAAAGCCAGCGGATTCTCCCTTTAGGGATGGATTTTCCAAAGCTCGAAAATCAACTTACTTTTTCTATTAATAGCGAGTCGCACTGGCACGTGGATCGGGTAGGGTCCACAAAGGCGCTAATTCTTAGTGTTTTTGGTGCCAAGGTGTGAGAAAATCACGGCAAGGCGCCAATTCTTAGTGTTTTTGGCGCTAAGGCTTGAGAATCTCATGCCTTGGCTCTAACTTTTGGCTATTTTGACTATTTTGGCCCAAAGCGTAGGAAAATCACACTAAGGCGCCCTAGAATTGTCTATATGTTGTTGTTTGATGCCTAAGCGTGATATCCCATGGTGGAGTGTTACAGAGATGTCCAATTTTTTCATGGCTTCATGCCGAGGCATGATTTATCATGCTAAGGCATTATAGAGAACCTCTAAAAGTACTTTCTTTAGGGCACCGGGGCGTGATTTCTCACACTGAGGCATTACAGAGGGGCTTAAAATCTCCTTTTCTTAGACACCTTGGCGTGATTTCTCACACCGAGGCATTACAGAGAAGGCTAAATTTGCTTGTTGCCTAACTCAAACACACATATAGACTTCATCTTTCATCGCTTTCATTAGCCTTCTTGTCACTTATCTCACTCCTCTTGGGTTGACCTACAAGCACCTGCAAACCAAGGAAAATCAAATGAACAAGAAACTTCAAAAATCAAGATCTTAACACTAAAATTATGAAATCAAGGTAAATAAATTTCATAGGGCTTGGGTTGCCTCCCAAGTAGCGCTATGCTTAACGTCGCTAGCTCGACTTCCCTACATTTCAATGTCATTGGGACTGTTATGGCTTACTGGTCAGGCCAAGAATGACTACTACTTTGTCAGCTTTTGAACCCTCCGAACAGGCTTCAAATCATTCCATTCACTCTCGAATATCCCCTTTGTCTGGGTTACTTAGTACATTCCTCTCAGATGGCAAGACTCGTTTCACCGTGAAAGGTCCGCACTTATCCGAATTTGAGTTTCTGGGAAAACACCTGAGTCTCGATTGAATAGTAACACTTCAAGGTCTGTGTACAAACTCCTTTCTACGAATATGCTAATTATGCCATGTTGTTGTCTTTTCCTTATAGATTTGGGCATTTTCATTTGCCTATCTCTGGAATTCTTCCACTCACACCTGAGCAATCATTTCTACACGCCTTGTATGTCCATTTTCATCATCTCGCCGCTCCAATATGCCTCAGGCTTTACTCTCCATAGAAGGTGATAGCCTTTCACACGTTTGTGAGGAGACATCCTATTGGTGTCTCAAGGCCTCACATATGCTTATAATGTGTCATCGATCTTTCTTGCCCAATCTTTGGGAACTATTTATTGTCTTCTCTACTATTGCTTTGATCTCCCAATTAGAAACTTCTACTTGCCCATTAGTTTGTGGGTGGTAAGCCAATTCTCTACGGTGTCGAACTCCATACTTTTATAGAAGCTTTTCGATCATCTTGTTACAGAAGTGGCTACCTTCAACACTTATTATTTTTCGAGGAGTCCCAAACCTAGTGAATATGTTCCTTCGGAGGAATTTGAGTACTACCTCAGCGTCATTTGTCTGGGTTGGAATTGCTTCCACCCATTTGGATATGTAGTCTACCCCTAGAAATATATACTTGTGACTGTACGAAGATGGGAAGGGTCCCATGAAGTCGATCCTCCATACATCGAACAATTCTATCTCTAGTATTCCTTTAAGCGGTAGCTCGTCTCTTCAGGACATATTCCCCATTCTCTCACATGCTGATACAAAGGTATGTGCATCCTTGTATAAAGATGGCTAGAAGAATCCCAAGTGCAATACCTTTGCCTCTTTCTTATTACCTCCAAAATGTCCTCCACACTCTACAGTGCCTCAGAATGTTCTACATTTCTTCCTCTGGTACACATCTCCTTATGATCTGGTCTACACAATGCTTATAAAGGATCGACTCTTCCCAATAGTGTTTTAAGTCCACGAAGAACTTCTTTTTCTACTGATATGAGAAGTCCGGGGGTAATACTTTAGCCGCTGGGCACTACATAGTCTCGCAAAACCATGGAACTAGGCCTCAAACTAAGATACCCTGCATTTATCTCGGAAAAACTATCATTTATTTGTACCTCATTTCCCAATCTCTCAAGTTTGGAGAGATGATCTACCACCAAATTCTATGTCCCTTTTTTATCTTTAATTACAACATCGAACTCTTGTAGTAACAGTACCCATTTGATGAGTCTTGGTTTCGCTTCCTTCTTCTCCATGAGGTATTTAATGGCAGAATGATCAATGTGTACTATCTCTTTGTTTTCGATCACATACAGCCCGAACTTGTCAAATACAAAGATAATTTCCAACAATTCTTTCTCAGTAGTGGTGTGGTTCAACTGGGCCTTATTTAATGTTCAATTGTCATAGTAGATGGCATGAAATACTCTGTCTCTTTTCCATCCCAACACTGCCCCTACTACATAGTCACTAGCATCACACATGAGCTCAAAAGGGAACTCCTAATCTGGTGTGACCACTATTGGTGTCGATATTAACTTCTCCTTCAAAGTTAGGAATGCTCGATTATAGTCCTTATCAAAGATAAAGGGTACCCTTAGCATGAGAAGGTTGGATAGTGGTTTTCCTATCTTGGAGAAGTCCTTGATAAATCTCCTATATAAATCGGCATGGCCTAAGAAACTTCGAATGCCCTTTACTGATACGAGTGGTGGTAGCTTTTGAATCGCTCTATCTTAGCTCAGTCTACCTCAATTCCCTTTGTTGAGATTATGTGCCCAAGAACAATTCCTTCTCTTACCATAAAATGACAATTTTCCCAAATACCTAGGTCAGTTTCTTCTCATCTCACAAGAAAGGCTCTTGCCTCAAACAATTATCAAATGATCCTCCCACAAAAGAAAAAGTTGTCCATGAATACCTCAATCGCTTTCTTTCTCAACCATATCGTAAAAATATGCCATCATACACCTCGAAAAGTTCCTGCCAGTATCAGATAATTCGAAGGGCATTAGCCTGAAATCAAATGTGCCATAAGGATAGGTGAAGATGGTCTTCTCCTGGTCCTCTGGTGCAATGGCTATCTGGTTGTAACCCGAGTACCCATCTAAGAAACATTAATAGTCACGTCCGATCAACCTATCCAACATCTTATCCAAAAATGGCAAAGGGAAATGATCTTTGCGGGTGGCCTTGTTCAACTTGCGGTAGTATATACAAATCCTCCACCCTGTCACTGTTCTCAAAGGGATTAACATATCCTTTTTCATTTTTTATCACTGTTGTTCCTCCCTTCTTAGGTACCGCCTGAATTGGGCTCACCCATGAGCTGTCAGATATGGGGTAAATGACTCATGCATCTAACCATTTTAATACCTCTTTCATGATCACTTCTTTCATAGTTGGGTTTAGTCTTCTCTATGCTTCTACTAATGGCTTATGGTTATCTTCCAAAAGTATCCGATGCATGCACATAGAGAGGCGGATCCCCTTCAAATCAGCTAAAGACCAACCAATGGAGGCTTTGTGTTCCCGAATCACTCTCAATAGCTTTTCCTCTTTAACTTATGACAAAGAAACTGAAATAACAACTGGTAATATTAACACCAGAAAGACCCCGCCCTAAAAAAAAAAAAATAACAATAAATAAAATAAAATAAAGAGGGGCAAATAAGGAAATTTTTATGAAGGGTATTTTTGTTAATTCCTTAGGGGAAGCCCTAGGTATAAAAAGAAAAATAAAATAATAAAAATATATGTTTTTCATCGATCTTCTATTTCTCCGTGATGTGCTCTTCTTTGACAGAAACCCATAACCTAGAGTTTGAAGAAGAGCTTCCAAGGTTAGTTTTCTTGTTGATTTCACTCTAGATTTAAGAAAATAACACTATTAAAGAAAATAAATTTCTTTTGTTCTTCTTTGAATAGTTTTCTTGTCCGTACTGTAGGCCACGAACATGGCATGCCCAGGATCACCATAGTTAGAAAACAAAACACAATAACTGACCGCTGATTCGCTGCACCGATTTGGAACAATCATGCTTTACGGCTAGAATTAGAGACCATCCGCGAACACGAACTCAAGATCTCTCCTATCCCCTTCAAGTAAAACACGGCCTAATGAGATTGCCACTCACGAGAGGAGAGTTTTCTCTGATCCGATGTGAGTCAAAATGTATCAATAGGTTAGGAGGACTTGAGCACTATTTATAGTCTTCGACCACCTGCCCTATCATTACGGCCGGTACTTACCACACTAAATTTCGCCCCATATTGCACTCGATTGCTAATCCATATATCTCACCTTTATTGCATCAAACTAATTCAGTTAATTTCAATTCATATAGCCCACATTAAGAAATTCTTACATTCTCCCACTTGGGCGATATTAATTGAAACATAACTGTGTGCGCACCCTCATATTGGTCTAGAGATTATTCTTAATAGTCAATCCCATCCCATAAAGTCTCGAACACCGAATCATGGCGGTAACTGCATGTACTCACGCAGAGCCTTCCATGGTCACAAGAGCTTTCAACTTTACTGATATGGATTCAATATGGTAATGTGTTAAATAGACAATACCTCATAATGAGTGATACTTCATGTGTTATCCATTTTGTTAGTCCAAATTCTCTCTCCTTATGTCACAAAACTTCCAAGTGTGTCACCGTGAGAATATCCATCACGGTTCCAACCGAACCTGCATATGTCTTACCTTGATAATAACTCCGTATTCTTTATGTGTAACAAGACATATTGTTAAGGCTAATGCCAAGAATGCCCCATAGCCTCGTACTCAAGGTTTACACAATGCCTCGAGATTTTCAACAATTATATGTATTCAACTTGATAAATCTACATTCACAAATACCTCATTGAATGCAAAAGAGTTGATACATATTCAAATATTACAAAAAATGTAATGAAATCAGATACAAACTTCATAAGAGCAACATAAAACTAAACAACTCCCACTAATCGACAAGATCCCATGATACTCCTAGTTTCCATGTTAATGACATGTCGATCAAATATACAAGGGCGAAGGCCTTTAGCTTAGCTGGATTCGCAATCATATCATCCTGAAATGTGCTCCACTACAATGTCACCTAGCCTCGAACTTTTCCTTATAGTCGTGTACTAGACCTCCATATATGCTTGGGACTCCCTCAGACTCCTCTCTGCTATTGCTAACAAACAACACCGCAGAGTTATTGTCACAATATTAACCTGGTATGTTCATCCACAAATCAATACTTGGCCAACTCTTAATGAGGTTTCTGAGCCAAATCGCTTCTTGAGTAATGGGCCGAAAAGCATGCTACAAACTCCACAGAGATGGTGTAGGATGCTATTGATTGCTTTCACTTTTCCATGATACTGCACCTCCTGCTAACTTAAAGATGTAAACTGCTGTTGACTTCTTTTTCATCCCGCGACAACAAAGAGTTCGAACTGGCTAACTAGTTGTAGGTCCTTTAACATGTTTGTAAATCGCATATACGCTCTGCCCTCTTTGGGCACTCTCATAACCTTCTCGGCAAAGAACCCAATGATCGTGTCCCGATTTGACTGATATCTCCGCCTAGTCCCGTCGCAAAGGCATTATCCGGCCTAGTACATACTCGAGCATACATAATTCCCAAGTGCACTAGCATAAGGTACATTCTTCATTTCAGCTTTCTAAAATCTGGAATGAGGATATCAGGATGTGACTAACTTATCACCTTTACGCATGTGAGCCACTCCTGCTTAGCATTGTCGCATGTTGAATCTTCTAAAATACGATCAACATATTCTCCGAGATAAACCCACAGTCCGCGAGAACGAATCTTCCTATGACCTCAATGCCCAGGACAAAGACGCCCTCACCAAGGTCCTTCATATCAAAGCTCTTCGACAACATCCGCTTGTTTCATGCAAGAACCAAGGTCATCAAGCCGCAAAGGGTGATATCATCCACATAGAGTATAAGGAAAAAGAATTTCCTCCCACCAATTCCTCGCAGTATATACATTTCTGATCTACTTTGTTCTCAACAAACCATGAAGTAACAACACTATGAAATTTTAAGTACCATCAGCCTAGCCGCTGAGACCATAAATAGACTTTTTCAGCCTACATACAAGCGTACCAATCATTTGCCTCAAACCTTCTGTAAGCATCATATAGACTTCTTTCATTAAGGTCTCCATTGAGAAAGACGCTTTTAACATCCATCCGGTGTAACTCCATATCGAAACGAACAACTAATGCCATGATCACCTGGAAGAATCTTAGGAAGCAGACCGCAGAAAAGGTCACTATTAGTCTAATTCCTTCTCTCTCGAGCGAAACCTCGGGCTACTCGGGCCCGGCTTTAAACTTCTCAATCTTTCCTTGTGGTCCCTTTAGTCTTATACACCCATTTCGTTGTACCACTCCGTCTATGACCTTCCTGTGCAAGTCAACAAGTTCCCAAACTCCATTATGCCTCATAGATTGAATTTCATCTCTCATTGCATCCAACCACAGTTCTGACTGAGGACAAGATACAGCTTCCGCATAAGTCATTGGATCAGCCCACGAACCGAGCATCGTAGTCTGCTCTCCCATATAGACTAAATAGTCCTATGGTATAGCCGATCGTCTCCTAATGGATCTCTCATCGGAGGAAGAATAGCCACATCCTCGCACCCGAGAGCCTCATGAACTTCATTAGGAGTCAGTCTCGACATCAGATCCCGAACTCTCAACAGTTCACATGGGTGTGTGGGAGTCTCCACAATTATCTCTGTGACAGAGTAGATAAAGATGCCATATCACCCACCGTACTATTATCCCTCACAGTATGTGAGCATTTACTTTCTTCTGGCCACATCAAACTCCAAAACTCGTCAGTCTCAGATTCTAGCACTCTTGCCTATCGATTATAGAACCGATATCCCTTCGAATGTTCCCGGTAAGATACAAAGTAACACCGAGTGGCTCAGAACATCGAGTGGTTCCCTGAGTCCAACTTACTTAATGTCGGGATTATACAACTTCACTTCGCAGTGACATCCCCAACCTTAAGATGGTTTGCTTGTATTTACGCCACCATAACTCAAAAGGAGTCAACTTAATTACCAGAACACGATTTGGGGAATGTACAAAGCCGCTTTCAAAGCTTCACCTACGTAAAACCAAGTACCTATTCTACTAATCATACTCCTTACCATTTCCATAAGATAAGGGACATACTTCTGGCCACACTATTTTCGCTTCAAGACTCCCAAGCATAGTAAACTGAGCCACTATCCTGCATCCTCTGGGTATTTGGGCTTAACGGCCCTTGCTCTCGCCCAAGACGCTACGCTTACCATAATACTTCCACTCCTACGACCTAACAACCTTTACGACTTTTCCTAATCAAGCCGACATCACCAAAAAAATCTCGAATCTCGCCAAGAGACTCACTTTCTTTAATCAAGTACGCATAACCATATCGAATAGTCATCAATAAATGTGATGAAATAAAAATTTTCTACACAAGGTCGCCGTGATAAGGTCCACTTATCAATGTGAATGACCTCCAACAAGTCGAACTTGACCGCAGCTTTCTTCTTATCTTGGTCATTTTAATTTCTTACAAATGTTTCACGATGTCTCTAAGTCATTTTAAGAGCAGTAGATGTTGGGCCTTTATCACTTCTACTTATCCTTAGAGATATGGCTAAGCCGCTTATGCCACAATGCATAAGACTCACCTTGTGTAATGGTCTCTCTAGAAACAACCTTTTCAGCCTTATGTTTAATGTGATAAGGTTACTGAGATAAACACAACTGCATAAATCCGTTGGACATAATAAAGACTCAACCTTATTTGAATCAAGAAACAAAGAAATAACATTGCTCTTGATTTCAAAAGAGTAGTCATACTTATCCAAACACGATAACTTAAACTAAGTTTCTTGCCTAAATGAAGGTACAAAGTTGTCTTTCTCAACATTAATCTAAAACCGTAGTCTGTAATCAAGATTACATCTCCCATTAAACACAACATCGCCTCTGTTTCCCAATGCTGAGTCTCATTCATCCTGATTTGGCTTCCTTCAGTTTATGAATCCCTGTAGGCTCACATTTGGACAACCAAGCTTTAAACTTTGCACAATCCTTCTTTATGTGACCTTTCTTCTTACAAAAGAAGCAGCGGCCAATTATCTTTCAAAGATGTCTTTTTTGGACCTTATATTGTCGATTGACCTAGTGTCATGGTACCTTATGAGTACGATTTCGGACTTCTTATTTTTCCTCAGGAACTAGAAACATATAAGGCCATATGTTCTTTTCCTTCTTAAGTTTCTCTTCCTTTGCCACCACCTCAAGTATCATCACGACCGACCAAGTCTCATCTCGAATTGTAATTTGTCTTTATAATCCCAAATCAGTGGAAGGGGTATTTAGGCTCATGCACAATGCAAGCATCAGAATGGAAACATTAAGAGCTGCTTCGTCTTTAGGTCTACCATCCTAAGGACATAATCTCTAACCCCAAAGTAGCACTCATCATACTTTATATCAAGAGCTTTTGAAGAAGTGTACCAATCTCAAAGATTAGATGAAATGCGCTTCTGTACTCTAAGGTCGCCATCATTTCCTTAGCAAAGATAGTCACTGCAACCACTTTTAAGTGTTTCAATGGATTTCTTCATTGTCAATAAGCAAATCCTATTGCTTCTTTTCCCAGGCAGCATAGTCCGTTTTCTCACCTTCACACGGTGGTCAGTGGATATCTGGCTTGCTTATCTTTTCAGAAGAGCAATGTGAACATCTCGCGCCCATTCCAAATAGAAAATCCTCTTTCCATTTCTTAAAGTTCAATCCAAGAAGGACCTCAATTGAAATGGAATCTGCTGCTACGTAAAAGTGACTAGAAAACAAACAAACAATACAATCGCATCATGTGAATACTCTTATACAGAGAATTACATACATCATCACATAATCACCTTTGGGCGTAAAATATGACATGCAAGCAGATACCACATGATGTTTGCCATGAGAACATATTCTAATCTTTCGTGAAATCAACACCCCTTTGGGTGATGAACCACTAAGATCAAATATTCTCAAGCACATGCTATACATGTACCCCCTCCATGAATCCAACACAAGATCACCCCTTCGGAGTATGATCACGCAATAAAACAGAGACATTCCACCACAATATGAGATCGATATTTCTCAAACCTGCCAAGTAAAAGCACTTTGGTGGTCACAACCCACCGAATCCTTGAAAATCTCTCATACCAAGGATATAAACTTTATGTATCACATTCATATATATATATATATATATATATATATATGTAATGTGTCTTTTACATTACATGTCATGCTAATTGTACTGTTCAATTCATTAATAGACAATTCAAAAAATAATTAATTAATTACCTTAATGAAAAGACGTTATGAAAAGCACAATGGTAATTCAAATAGTAATTAACATCACCTAATGAAAAGACGTTATGAAAATAATAATGGTAATTCAAAATAGTAATTAATTAATTACCTTAATGAAAAGACGTTATGAAAATAATAATGGGACTCCGGTCAAACTTGGTCAGCCGGATTCCGGCCTCGATGACGTCAAAGATGACATCATCAAACGGCCATAAAGGCCGAGACGTGCCTGCTCGAATCACGCACATGGCCGCACCCGCCGTCGCGCCTAGCGTGTAGGCACGCAGGGCGCTGCTCGCCTCCTCCGGGACGTGCCACCATCAATATTCTCGCCCTCGACGAGTAGATTCCAAATATGTAATAAATTCTTAACTTTCTATCCGCTAAAAATTTCAAACTAGACAAAACCTCTCAACAAAACCTAATCCGCATGTTTCAAGGCTCTAAACTACACAGCCTCGATACCATATGTAGGCCACGAACATGGCATGCCTGTGATCACCTGGCGCTTAGAAACAAAACACAATAATCCGAGAGAATTTTCGATTCGCGCACCGATTTGGAATCCATCATGCTTCCACTGCGGAATTAGCGACGATCTGCGAACACGAACTCAAGATCTTCTCCCCTATCCCCTTCATTAAAACACTGGCCTAATGAGATTGCCACTCACGAGAGGAGAGTTTTCTCTAGATCTGGATGTGAGTCAAAATGTGTAATTAATGAAGGTTAGGAGTGGACTTGAGCACTATTTATGTAGTCTTCGACCACTCCGGCCCTCCTACACTGCCCAGCTTCTCGGTATTCTACTTCCACACTAGCGCCCATATTACCGATTAAGAATCCATATATCTCACCTTTATTAGACCAAACTAATTCACAGTTAATTTCCTCAATTCATATAGCCTACATTAAGAAATTCTCTTACACGATCGAATTACTTAGATTAAAGAAGACGAATGTAAGGTCTGATATTTTCTATTATTTTCTAAGATCCCCTTGTAGATTCTTTTGATTTTTTTTAAATTGGGTCAACCTTGAAAAGTTTGATTTATATTAAGTTAAAAAAATAAAAATTTTAGTATAGGATATCTGTGTTGAGGAAGATGAAGATTTTATTCAAAAAAAAAATATATAAGAAGGTGGCAGTGACCACTATGTAAATTAAAAAAAAAAAAAAAAAGGTTCAGACCATCAGAGGCTAGGGAATTGAAAAACAAGAGTGTAGATGCATATGTATCGTTAGAAATTTGTGTGAATTATGGGCATGTGGCTTTGAAAAGTCAAAGGTGAGGGTAGTTAGGAAAAAAAAAAAAAAAAAAGATGTAGGCTTGGTAGGGCGAATGATACTTATGAAATATGAAAAGACAAAAAGAGGCTCTTTTGATCATGATATGAGCTTTTGAAAAACCAAAAGAAGATTTAATCATTTTTGGGTAGGCATGGTGAAATGACAAAAAAGGTCATGTACTTGAAAACCTAAGTATGGAGTAGATATCTAAAAATTTAGGTAATAGTAGATAATTAAAAATAATAACAATATTAATAACAATAATAATAGTAATAATAGGAAAAATAAATAAATAGCAATAAAATAAGAATAAAGGGTTCGTATTTTAATGGTTTTCGTTTATAATTCGTTTTAGATCAAATAGACTCTTAATTGGATATTTTTAGAGTTATTCAAGACTTTTGAGTTTGCTTTGAGGTAAGAGAAAATTAATAAAGTGTTTTTAATGTATTTTTATACATACAATTCAAAAATGTTTACTCTTGTTATTTTAATACAAATGTGAATTCAACATGGCTTTGATGAAAAGTATGTTAGACTTAAGTTTTGCTATGATCTAAATTATGGAGATATTATGTTTTGTGAATGGAATTTTTGGAAACAATGTTTTTTTACTCTGGTAGTTTGGCATGTCACTGGAAATAATAGTTTACACTATTCAGCCCTTGTAAATGGGAATAATAGTTGAACTTTACATTCCTTGGTGGGGCCCCAGCCTCTAGGAGTTTCAGTTAGAGGTTACTAGTACTAGTAGTGTTTGGTTTTGTCCACCTTAAAAGGAACAATTTGAGGCTAGCCACCCATTTGAAAGTCTACATGGCTAGGCACCATTTGATATTTGTAACTGGTAGGCTCTAAATGTGCTATATAAAATCTGTGTGCCTATATGCACAAGTGCACATGTTGCCTCAAGTAATAAAATGGAAGTATGAGTATCGTCCCATGAGGAATAGGTTACTAATTACCGAAATTAGAATAGTTCTAACTTTATTTAGATGATGAAAATCTAGTTTGAAAGACAAAATAAACTAAACAAGCGTGCAAATTCCTAAACTACAATGACTCGATAAAGACTAAAAAGCCTTAGGGCATAGATTTCACCTATACAATCCCATATGTACCTCCTAATTCAATCAATCAATGTTTATTTTCCTATGAAGATGGAAATTTCACAAATGTATATGCGAATCTCTCTCGAGCATCCGCACACTACCCTTAGAAAAGGTGTTATTACATATATGCCTCAAACCATCATAACTAAGGATGATGTGAACCACAGAAATCGATTCCACGCACATCTCATGATATTGGGTGGCATTTCATTAAATGTTCTAGCAATCATCACTTCTTAGTCTCAAATCAAGCCTGAATGTCTAGTATTGGTTAAATGCCCGCAGAAACATTAAGACTAAATGAAATACTCAACATATATGTAAAAATAACACATCAACCAATATAAATTAGGAGAAATCCATACATTTGTAATATTTGGCTACATCTAAACCCTAAGAAAAAGCAGAGCCATCTTTTAAAGAAAATACAATAAATTCAGAAGAAGGAAAATAGAAAGGAAAGAAGATAAACAAATATGGTAAGCCCCATCTTCCTCTTTCTGTTTCCTTAATTCTTCCTTACTCTTCCCTGAGGAAACTTTATGCTCTAGGGTGTTTCCACCTGAAATACTCTTTTAGGACAAGAGTACTACCCTGCCCCTTCAAAATGCCTAAGTTTCCTTAGCAATGACCAGCCCGGAGGAAAGATGGGCTTGTGATGTTTGTCAAAGGCACATCGCAGCGTGATAGATCTACGTTGCAGCGTGAAGGAAATGGGAAGCATTTATGGAGTTTAAACCAAACCCACTAAATGTAGTGCACCCTGCTTGTAGTGTGTTTGGCTCTTGATTGCGTGCCATAATGGGTTGAGGCGGAATCAAAATTTATATCCTAGAGTTCTCCTCTTTGCTAGTAGTCAAAACTCTGCGAAGTGAACAAGCGATCTAGAATTCGAACACGGGGGATGGTTTCATCCAGATGGATTTGCATAAGTGTTGTGAAAAGGTAAGGCTTTTCTATTTGGATTTTTTGGTTTATTTCCAAAAGCAGTGTGATGATTTAGAAAACGAATAAATGTAAAGGCCCGAAAGTGATGTGTGAAAAGGTATCTTTGAAGATTTGGGTCACTAACTTGATAACATAGAATGACAAGTGTCATAAGTTTTTATCTCGCATTATGATGGCCTATAGTCAAGCCCTGCGGATCTTGTTTAACTAGCAAGCCCTAACCACAGAATCCACTCATTTGAGTCAGCACGAGTAACAGCCATCTGTTTACTTCGATTCATACTGCTTTTAATATCATTCGATGTTTACGTAAGCTAATCTAAAAAACCACAGTCATCTAGCAATAGTATCTGGCTGTATCCTGAAGCATGGTAAGAGTATTGGCCAAATTAATGACATTAAATGGTATTCAACCTAGTTTGAAGATCGGAGCCATAAATACGATTTTGTAGCATTGACACATGAGGACAACTTTGCAAATGCCCCCACAACCAAGCTAGCTACCTTCCTCTTCCGAAAGAAACATGACATCTCTTGAGTTGTCATCCTCAAGAGGGTTGTTTTAAGTAGCCTAGAAAATGAGAGAAGGAGAGAGAAAAACGAATACTAAATGAAATTTGCGGAGAAGATATTTACATAAAAATGAAAATGTACCAAAAGATTTCTCTCCAATTTCCTTACTTGAGTTGCAAAACTTAGGGGTTTATAGACTTTTTGTTGTATGAAATCTATTAAGGCAAACATTTTGGCTAAAATAAAGGAGCAGTAATGCAAAGGAAATGAAGTCGGTTTGCATTAATTCTGAAGGATGTAGTGATGATTTCGCTAGGACGGGCTGATTTCGGTAGGCGGTGAGTGCACGGAGATGCGAAATCGGAGAATTCGCTAGGCAGCAGTTTAAATACAGCTAGCGAGTTCGTAACAAGCGAGAGTTACAGGTGATCATGGCCTGCATTTTTCGCTAGGAGCAGTGGATTAGCGAAATTTTAGGCTGACGAAATTCATTGTAGGATTATTTATAAATCCCATTACAAATTTTAACAATCTTAAATTACAGATGTGATCTTCTTGCATGCCCTCTTTGCTCTATCTTTTGCTGACTTTATCGCACCTTCATTCTTTCTTTGATTTTGGCATGTTTGATGGGCGATGAATGAGTTAAGTCTTATGGTTTTAGCATGTCTCAGACCATTAGACTCTCAAAGTGCGCAAAAACACACCAAAACAACCAAAAATAACCTCTAAACGACATAAGTGAATACTAAGACTAAACACTTCAATTGGTATAATTGACATGATTAGTCTTGTAGCTTCCAAAACCTATAAATATAGGGCTCAAAATATATTACTTTTTGGGTACTAATCACACCCCCAGCCCAAGAACGTTGCTAGTCCCTTAGCAATGCTGTAGGCAAGGAGATGCATGCGTGATTTTCAAAAGTTATTATTTTCAAAAAGGTGTATATACAAATAAACAATACCTTGCAAGCAGAAAATTGACACCTAGTTTGGCAGGCAAGAGCAAAACCATACAAGAACAATTTTTTTTAGGTCAATATTGTGGTTCCATGAGTTCTCAACTTAAATTTCCACCAAGTCTAATGGTTCGTTATGTAGCTTGAGATCGAGGCAATAAATTTAAAAGTGTCCCTTTCCCTGACTATGCTTGGCATGGCCTTAAAACATTTGAAGCAGCCTAGATAAGGATGATTCTGTTGTTCTTTCTTTATTTAACTACATTGTAGGGTGCAATGCTTAAAATTCGACTTCACTGCAAAGTCAGGTATCAGCGAGGTCCACCGATGACTCCCAACCCAGTCAGGTTGAGAATCAAGCGAAAGGATCGCGACCACAAACTCTTGAGGCTTCACCGGACTCACTTTTGACAGAAAATCAAGCACCGCAAAGCGTTAAGCTCTACCTATCCACCCATGTAATGAACACTAAATCGATGACTCCCGACCAATTATTAAGGCTTAGGGCATCGGGCTTCAAAAGGCTTTCGCCGTATACCCCTCGGACCGTACTCGGGTTTCAAGGCCGAGCTTCTGACATATTTTCTTTTCTCTTATTCTTTTTGCTTTTTCTTTTCTTTTCCTTTTTGGAAGACTACATTGGTCTTCAAATGTGGGTAACAAAAACCTATCCTAGGTAGCCAACATGCCTAAGGCCGGCTTTGCAAAGTGAAAGGAAGCCTTCAATTTGTGACTATTGAAACAATGCGGTGTGCGGTGTGTGAATTAAGCAAGGAGAAATATTCCAGGACAGGCATCTTTGGAACTTCAGCGACCAAAATTATTTCAAACATGGAATTTGTTCACAACATAAAAGGTGACAAACGAGGGTTTCAAATTTCCATTTAAAAGGCAATTCAGTACTTGATGTCAATTATCCAAATTAGCAATTCAATTGTCAGTGAAGTAATTCAGTCTGAAAGATGGAGAGCACAAAAAAGTATATGCAAAAGTGTGTATATATATACCAGATATTTTGATATAGCCAAAATAGCTAGTAGCCATACCAAAGCTAAGATGGAGGCACAAAAGTATACTTGCAAAAGTGTGTATATATATCTTAGAATAGCTTTTGATATATGGCAAAAATATTAATACATGCATACAACTAAACATACAAAAATATCACTTGCCTACTATGAAAACAATACATGAATCCTAATCCAAAATTAGTAGGCGGAGTTGATAAAGTGGCAACTATACAAAATCATAAAAGAAACCTAACCACCTCCTTCTTTGTGGTGGTGGTGGAATGCAATATTTCTTCTTTGCTGCGATTGACACATCGAATGCGGATGTTCTTTGCTTGTAGGCTCCTCCGCCGATCAGGAACAGGAAGACCCGAAGATTAGTCATAATCTGGCTGCGGCATGGGTGACAGGTCAACCTCGATGCTGGGCTGCTGAGTAGTTGCTAACAAGCATATAGCATCCGTCCTTTGCTATCTCTCGGTAGGCGTGAACATACTCGAGGTAAATGGTGTGAGATAGGATGGACCGGGTGTCTGCTGCGACGTTGATGTAGTATGTAGAGGGGAGATGGAGGGGACATCCGGTACGGACTCCTCTGTATCTCGGGCTCAGGGGTAAGCATATCGGCTATGTGGGAGTCCTCGGCCACCTGATCCGGTACCTCCTCCTGGTCCTGCTGTCGGAGGTGGAAAGATACGGGTATGGTCATCACCCGCTCCAGCGCGAGGGCAGGAGGGCATCAGCCTCGTCTCAATCTCGGCTCTCAGGGGAGTCAAATGCTCAGACACGAAGGAATTAGTCTCGGCATGTCGGCGGCGGAAGACTCTACTGCTCGTGCAGGTCCTTTCGATTGGACCTTCTCCTGAAATGCATCGAGGAGGTCATCGCGGCTCGGAAGGGCCCCGAACCCGATATCCCTCTGAATCGTAAAGAGCCTCGAGATGGCTTCCCTCACGGCGCACATAATAATCTTTGTGGGAATAGACTAGTCGGAATAAATAGTCAATCAGTGACACTCTAAGGCGGGGCGCCTCCTGAAAATCTTGGTCAATTTGTGGTGTCTCGCCGTGTCAGACCATCTCGCGAGTCGGGTGGGCCAAATCCTCTATAACCCTCTGCATTGGCCGTGGTGTCGCGGGCCTAAAGTACTGATATCGACCTTTCGAGGTACTCATGACGATCATCAATAGAAGCTGAGCTCACCCAGCAGGACCATGCTCCTCGAGATGTCATCGGTAGTAAAGCTGCGGCACACCACTGTTGGGTAATATCTTGTCTCGGGGTCATGAAGGCCCGGTGAGGAATGGTACTCAATCAACCTCATAGAATCCACTGGCACGGGATCGGCCCTGGGCGTGGCCGAATGACTCCTGATGAAAATCTACGGTGAGCGTGCATTTCCCAGAATGGGGACACACAGCAACGGCCTCCTGATCCTGGGGCGGTGAGCGACCGATGATGTCGCCTCTGCTGACGATGTATTTGGTGATGGGCGGCGGGAGGAAGATGACTCACACGGGCGATGTGCCCGGGCGGCAGGCGGGCCTCTGGCTCTCCTCGGGGCACGGGTGATGGGGCCGGGGGTCCCATCGGGTGTACGTATCTCTGAAATCCACAGGGCTCCTCAGTCTGCCTCGGGGACCGGTGATGGAGGCGGGACGAGCCCAGGGCCTCTCGCTGGTGTCTTTTGAATCGACCGCGTAGAAGGCGGGACCCACCTCGTCTGAACCATCTTTGAAATCTAGATAAAACAACTGGAAGAGGGCTAGGATCTTGTGATCTTTGGTACGTGTCTTGATGTCATGCGATGGAATGGCTACTCGACTCGGGTAACCTTTCAGTGCGGAAAAAAGGGCTTACGCGGTGGCTTCGATCGGGCTCGGTAGTAGCTCTGGCGTAGTCGGCGGGTGCTATGGTGCAGCGGACGGCGGCCCGGCGATGTTGAGGGCTCGGGTAGTGTTCTTGGCAGCGAGAAGGTGCGACGAGTTTGTGGAGGCTGAGTCTGGCGAAATTTGGGAGGGAAAACAAAAGGTGTCTGGCGAAGCCTGCTCCACTCCTCTTATAGGACTTCGGGGTAGCCGAGAAGAGTCCGCCACGGCCTTTGGCGCTATTTTAGCGAATTTGGCCCTGCTTGCCTCCCCTGAAATTCAAATTTTTAACATCAAAAAAATAAATAAATAAATAAATAAAAATAAATAAATAAATAAAAATTAATAGAATACTAACTAGATGAAAATTAAAATTATTAAATAAAATATATCTAAAAGCGAATCTAAAAACTATAATAAAATTACCATTGCTAAATTGGTAAACTTTATAAAATAGATGAAATTATTGAAATTAACTAAATTAAGACAAAAGCAAAATTTATTAGGCGCAATTTGGTTTTTGTGAGAACACCGTCTGACCGATTTCAAGAATTTCTCAAGGAGGGTGAGGAGAATGATCTCCTCCAACCCACTGCAGTGCTGGCGACTCCATGGTGTTGGGTGTCAGTGATTTGGTCCTCAGCTGATGGATTCTGAATTGGTCGAATTGCGCGGAGTGGGTGTTGATGGCGAGGACGAAATCTCTGCTACCTTGGTTGACTATTCCTTGCAATTCCTGGACACTTAGCTTTCCTGCATACCGACCATTTGAAACAACTTCATCAGAAATTTGATTTTCATTTGCTAGCAGTTTGTGTTTGTTGTTTAAATGGAATATGTTCCTTTAAATGTGTTACAAAAAGTAGATTGCATGACTCCATTCGACAATTGATGATTGCATTGGGCGTGGCAGAAATGGTCTTCTAGATGATTAACAGATTGGGTTCATTTGCAATTGGCTCGATGTCAGCACTACAAAATCAGCAGGTAGTAGAATTTGACCTATTTTCACTAAGACATCTGATTATCCTTAAGGTTTTCGCGTCATCGACCCGATGATAGTGTGATGTTGGTAGGTTTAAGTTCACCCGAACCTAGCCCGCTTGTACGAATACGTGTTAGGTTCTATGGCTCTAAATCAAGCAATGACTTGTCCACACATTACCAATATTGGTAGGGAATTGTGGGAGATCCACGGATCATAGCTATTTGGCTGGATTCTTACTTTGGATTATGGCCCGACTTGTTCGATGAAATGCACCCTTTTTCTCAATGCACAATCGCTTCTTGATTGTGCAAAGATCTTTCAAAAATTTTGCATAGATGGGGACTTGTTTGATTATGTCCAAAAGAATATGTTGACCTTCACTGTCTTAGGACTTCTAAGATACACCTCTTTGGGATGCCTTCTTCTTGCTTCTAAGTGCTGTGGAAATGGAGGTGGCATGCGAGTGCTTCGTGAATCCTTCGGAAAATGTGTTCGCTCCAATTCTTCTCAAGTTCCTTGTTTCTTCAACGGAGTTTGGGCATGGGGCGATCAACTCTTTTACTCCTCAGGGTGATTATAGCCTTCACCTCATCCATTCCTGAATTGTTGGATGATCCTACCTCATAAAATTCCTTTCGGGTTTAGCCTTTATTTGGGAAGGAACCTTCCTCTTTCTTAATACCTCCCGGCAATTTGTTGATCTTGGTGATTGAATCACGCAGGTTATCAATTTTGCAGTTGGTTGCATAGCTCTCTAGCCCATCTATTCTCTTGTTCGGTGTACTTTCTGATATCAATCCTTTGTGCCAGTTGCACATTAATTCCTTTACTCTTCCCACAAAGGGTTGCCACCACCTTACTCAAATTTTGGATGGCTTGTTCTACGGGGAGAAAGGATGGTTGTTGTGGTTGAAAGGTGGAGACAAATTGTTGGCACTGGGGCACATAGGCGGGGGGATTAGGTTTCAGGAGAGTTCAGGGTGATTCCTCGATTGGAATTGTAGGTATTACCATATTAGACCGTAGGTTGTGTTGGCTTGTATTGAAGCCACCACAGCATTTACTTGCTCACGTCATCAAATCCTTGATTGATGGGCACTCATATGTATTCTCCTGGATTACAATGGGTTGGAAAGCTGGTGATGGTTGCTTTGTGCGGTGTTTTTCGATCCTTTTGTGCACTTCATCAGGCCTTTTTCCTTCAAACCTCCCACCTTCTAGTTAAGGTTGAAATTCTAGCTTTCATTTCTATATATCCTACGACGGTGCATACATCCCACTCAGTTGGCTAAAGGCATTTTTCTTTCCATTTCTCTGGGTTTGGTTCATCCCAACCCTTAGAAGTTTACGGCCACATAGTTCGAGAAAATCCATGGCTTCATGGGATGCCTCAGAAAATCTCCTCCACACACTGGTTTCCAATAAGCATTTCATGGCCGGGAGACATACCACCATAGAAGTGGTTACCGACATCCATGTATCAAACCATGATGGGGACGCCACTGATGGTCTCCATAAATCTCTCGACAACGGTAAAACCTTTCACCGTCTTGAGCTGCAAAGGTGTAAATTTGTCTTTCAAATTGTTGGTCTTATGAGCAGAACTTCTTCGAGTGCACTGCCGGCTCATTGTTCTAATGGTTCTAGGCCTCGATTGAGTTTAGCCAAATCTTGGCCTTGTCCTTTAGGGTCAATGGAAATGCTTTCGGCTTAAGCAAATCCATGTCGATCCTTCGCCTTCGCCAGGTTGTGCAACCTCTCAAAATCCCTTATGTGAGTGTATGGTTTTCATTTTTTCCATACCATGATATGTGGGAATTAGAGGTACTGAGATAAGACCTCTTGCTACATCTTCATTGAGAGAGTATGATGGAAGGGCACTAACTCTAGGAGGGTGAATGTGATCCCTCATGGTTCTATAGGCATTTGGATTCATTGGGGGACCTTGCTGACTCTGCTGTTCCTCAGGTAGGGGATCCATTTGGTCAATTGGCACTCTGATTTCACTACCTTGTTCAATAGGTGCACTGATTCTATGCAATCTACCTAATGTCTCTCTTTCCATTGGTGCATAAGCCACCGGTTACACAAGCGGGAATAACACAAAAACACAATCCAACTTACCAAGGGTTATTAGCTAAAATAAAAACTGGCTGTATAAAAAAATAACTTGATGCGATTCTTTGCCAAGTGATGAAAACTTGCGATTCTTTGGCTTTGGAGTTTACAAAAATTAAAAGGTTACCTTCACTTGTAAATTACAAGTATACTTCAACTTATCAAACAGTTTGCTTCCATCCCCATTAGCGGCATGCATTTGATTACCGTGCCTGATGAGTTGTAGAATCAACTCAAATTTGTATCTAAGTTCCTCCTACTGCATTAGTCAAGCTGTTTCTGTGATATAGCGGTCTAGGGTCGAACACAGGGGATGGGTTTTCATCTACAAGAATGATTTGCATAAGTGTAAAGGTAAGGCTTTCTATTTGGATTTTAGTTGTTTCAAAAGCTTGATGTCAAGTAGTTTGGCCAGATAAGCGTAAGACTGAAAGTGATGTGTGAAAAGGTATCTTTGAAGATTTAGGTCACTAACTTGATAACATAGGGCAAACAAGTGTCCTCGGGTTTTATCCTCGCATTATGACAAGCGACCTATAGTCCAAGCCATAACCGGATCTTTGTTTAACTAGCAAACCTAACCCTAGAATCACTCCTATTTGAGTCAACACAGGTAACATGCATCTACGACCCCTTTAGGTTAAAACCCTGGCGTGACATCATTTCAGTGGCTCGTAAAGACCATCTAAAAAACCAGAGTGCATCTAGCAATAGTATACACTGTATCCTAAAGCATGGTAAGTATTGGCCAAATTAATGACATTAAATGATATTCAACCCTAGTTTGAGAGAAGATGAGAGCCATAAATACGATGTAGCATTTAACACATAAGGACAACGCACGTGCCCACATAGCAAGCTAGCTACCTTCCTCTTGAAGAAAGAGCAGCCAAGCATCTCTTGAGTTGTCATCCTCAAGAGGGTTGTTTATTATTCGAAAAATGAGAGAAAGAGGAGAGAGAAGAGAAAAGCCAAACCTAAATGACTGCGGAAGATATTTATAAAAATAGAAAATGTACCAAGATTTCTCTCCAATTTCTTGCTTAGAATTTACAAAAAACCATGAGGTTTATAGAGGCCACCATTTATGTGAAACTACAATAAAAGCCTAACATTTTAGCTAAAATAAGGGACAAGGAAGTATACACCAAAATGATGGTTTGCATTAATTACAAAGGATGACAAAGCGGGACAATTTCGCTAGAGACGAACGATTTAAGGTGTGCCTGGAAATACATCAATCAATTCGCTAAACAACATTTCGCTAGCTAAGCGAAGCCCCCAAATGCTGTGAAATTTAAGCTAACAGCGAATTTTTAGGTGATAAGCGTTTGCATTTTTAGCTAGGAGCAGTGGTTGGCATTTTAAACTGGCGAAATTTCACAATTTGGCTAAGTTATGAAAATTTTAAATTATGATTGCGAAATTTAACGTCGTGAAAATTTTAAATCTCCAGTGAAATTCCTGAATTCTTGATCTTCCTTTGCATGCCCTCTTGCTCCTATCTTTACTGCTTTATCAGGCTGCCTTCATTCTTTCTTTGATTTTTATGGCATGTTTGATGGCTGATAGATAGGTTCAATCTTCATGGTTTGCTTATATGTCTCAATCTTGAACTCTCAAAGTACGCAAAAACCCGCAAAACAACCAAAAATAACCTCTAAACGACATAAGTGATACTAAGAACACCTAAGCACTTCAATTGGTATAATTGACATGATTAGTGCGCAAAAAGCACTCAAAACCTATCTAATATAGAGCTCAAAATAGCACTTTTTGGGTACTAATCGCTTGCAACCCTTCAAAAGCTACAACTTCTTCCTACTTTTGCATCCTTCACTTCCGGTTGCTATAACTTGGACATCCATACTCCGAATTGCGCCATTTTGGTGTCTACGGAAAGCCCTTGGAGTCTAAAATGTAACCATTCCAATGAGGGAGTCATGGAAAGACATCACAAAGATGAAAGGATCACATGTTTGCTGCTATTGCATGATGACTTTGTTGATTTTTCTTCGATTTTGCTCATTTCCGCTCAATGGTTGTCCTAATCACAAAATTGAGAAAATAGAGCATTTTAACACTTATTTAGCTTGTAAAAATATAAGACATAACAAAAATGGGGATAAAATGAGTATTTGATACTCATCAATGACAAGAGTAAAAGCTTTAATGTGAATATTTGAATGAATTTTATATGATAGTGTTTAGTTCCAAAATGAAAGGACTTTGATTAAATGTATTGACAAAAAAAATTTATGAAAATGATTGATGATAATATCTTCTATTTTTTCTAGTGATTTGAAAAAGTTTGATCCATGAACTGCATTAATTTACCTTAGTGGGCTTCCAAGTCATTCCCCCTTTGTAGACTAATTTTCAAGCACTCCTAGTTCGGGCGGGTAGTGCTAGGATAGAATTTTCTTTATTAGGATTTTTATTTATTTATTTTGAATTTCATCATGACCTTGTTTAGTTGATGAATTTTTGTTCATTGGATGTGATTTGAGTTGTCAGTATTGGATAATTGTTTCTAGACTTTATGTTAGTTCATACTTGAAGGTTGAGATTTAGAAAGTTTTTATTAGTATGGACATTCATGCCTCGGACTGGGTTTCGGGTGTGACAGTGTGGTATCAGAGCATTAGGTTTTGATCTTGATAAGAATTTGTTTAGTTTACCTTTGGGAATAGATGAGTGATGCATTAGTTAAGTTTCAAGCTCATCTAGTTGGATTTTGTTATTGTTTTCAATTTTGATTTGCTTATTTGGCTTCTTAGTGACTAACTTAGTTATATCTTTTGCTATATAAGACACCATGCCAATTATGAGAGCGACATCCTCCCAAAATAGCTATTTTGGGACTTTGGCTGGGTTGGTTGAGCGCCTCCTCAATCTGAGGATGTATCCCCTGTGAGTGTGAAGAGACTTTGGCTATTATGGACATTCCTAGGTTGGTTGACATCAGGCCAAAGGTTTTGGCAATAATGGGTAGAACCAGTCTTTTGCTTCTAGAGTATGAATTCTTTTGATGATCTTAAGAAGTTGGGGCCTCATTAATTTTTTAGTACTTCAAACTTGACGGAGGTAGAGACTTGAATTATGAAAATAGAGAAATTCTTTGATGTCGGTCATTGTTCTGAGGAACAAAAAGCCTTTATGTTAGACAATGAGGCATATCACTGGTGGTGACGTATGACTAGGAGACTATTGGAGGAGCAGAGGAGCATAACCTAGAGAAGATTTAGGAGGCTCTGTCTGATACTTCACGACAATGTGGGAGCCTACAAAAGTTAGGAAGTTCATTTACATTACAAACGGAGGATATGATTGTGGCTGACATGAGGCCATATTTACAGAGTTGTCTTGTTTGCCTGGTGGTGCTACAAAGGAAAATAAGCATTGGGGGTTTGGCGGATGGGTTGAAGCCTTACTTAAAGAACAAGATATTCATCCTAAAGTTGAGTGTGTATTCAAAGGCGGTGGATAGAGCCCTTATTGCTGAGAAAATGCCGACAAACTTCATCAGTATAGGGAGTAGCAAAGGAAGAGGGGTATGAATGATAGTGCTCATGGAAGCCATGTACAAAAAAAGGCCTACTTAAAGTAGAAATCATAGCAAAGGGAAGGCAGTGCAGAATTCAGATATAGTTTGTCCTAGTTGTGGTAAAAGGCATGGGAACATGCCATGTTATAGGGAGATAGAAGCTTGCTTTGGTTGTGGGAAGCCAGGGCATATAATTTGGGATTGTCCAGAGAATAAGAGGCTTATGCTTGAGAAGCCTAAGGAGGATAGTAAGGACGATAAACAGAAACCTAAAGCCTAATTGAGAGTTTTTTCTATGACTCATAGAGATGCCTAGGCTACTTATGATGTGGTGAAAGGTACCCTCTGAATCCATACTTTATTTTCTAGAGCATTGATTGATCCTGGTTTGACACACTCTTTTGTTTCGATATTTTTTGCTGGTTTGTTGGGTATGCATATATCTACTATGGATTTTGATTTGATTGTTGCTACTCTTATGGGAGGTTACATTTGTGACGGTAGAATGCTTAAAAATTATTATCGTGATGATTGGTTATAGAGAGATGCCAGTTGATTTAGTTCTTCTGACCTCCAGAAGACTTTGATGTGTGAGGATGGGTAGTTAGCTTCTTCATACCTCTGTCGATTGTTTTAGGAAACGGGTGACCTTTAGTATTTTGGGTCAGCCTGAGTTCAATTTTGAGGGGAAGCGGGTAAATAAACCATTGCATGTGGTTTCGGCTCTACTAGCTAATTCCTTGCTTAGGAAAGTTGTCAAGGCTTTTTGGTCTACCTGGTAAGTAATGAGCAATTGAGTTTGGAAGATATAACAATTATGAGAGATTTCCTTGATGTGTCTTTCCAAATTATTTACTTGACTTACCACCAGAAAGGGAGGTAGAGTTCACTATTGATTTCATGCCAGGAACAAATCCTATCTCTAAGGCGCTTTATAGGATGCTTTATGGGAAGCTTAAGTTAGTTCAACTTCAAGAGCTATTGGATAAGGGTTTTATCAAACCCAGTGTTTCACCTTAGGGAGCCCCCATGTTATTTGTGAAGAAGAATGATGGGTCAATGAGGCTTTACATTGACTATGGGAGTTGAATAAGGCGACAACAAGGAATAAGTATCCTCCTCCTCGGATTGATGATTTGTTTGATCAGCTACGAGTGCATGTGTGTTCTTTAAGATTGACCTTCGCTTTGGGTATCATCAGCTAAGGGTGAAGAGTAAGGATGTACCCAAGACTGATTTTCGGACTAGATATGGGTACTATGAGTTTTTGGTTATGCCCTTTGGTTTAACTAATGCACCTGCTGCATTTATGGACTTAATGAATAAGGTATTCAATCAGTACCTAGATTAGTTTGTGGTAGTTTTCATAAATGACATTTTGGTGTACTCAAAGAGTGAAGAGGAGCATGAGTTCCACTTGAATATTATGTTGCAGACTTTGAGAGATAAGCAATTGTATGCTAAACTGAATAAGTGTGAATTTTATCTAGATAGAGTCTCTTTCCTTGGGCATGTGGTGAGTAAGGATGGTATTTCAGTTGACCTTGGGAAAGTAGATGTTGTAGCAAATTGGAAAAGATATACTAATATGACTTGGATTAGAAGCTTCTTGGGACTTGTTGGCTATTATAGGCGTTTTATTGAAGGGTTCTCTAAGATTTCCCTACCCTTGACCAAATTGACTCATAAAGGAGTTAAGTTTGAGTGGTCTGATGATTGTGCTTCAAAGAGCTAAAGAACATATTGGTGACAACTCCTATTTTGACTATCCCTTTAGGTTCAGGTAGATTTGTGGTGTATAGTGATGCCTTTCACCAAGGTTTGGGTTGTGTTCTTATGTGGGATGGGAAGGTTGTGGCTTATGCTTCTAGGCAGTTGAAGCCTTATGAGCGAAATTATCCTACTCATGATTTAGAGTTAGCTGCAATAATATTTGCCTGAGATTTAAGAACCTTTTTGTTTGGTGAGGAAACATGTGAGATATATATAGATCACAAGAGTTTGAAGTATCCGTTTTCTCAAAAAGAATTGAACATGAGATAGAGACGATGGTTGGAATTACTCAAGGATTATGATTGTATTATTCAGTATCATCTAGGGAAGGTGAATGTAGGAGCCAATGCTTGACTAGGAAATTAGTTAGTTTGTTAGCAACTATAAGAGGTTGTCAAAGGCAGTTATTGGAGGATTATAGGAGTCTACAAGTCCATCTTAAGGTTTTGTCTTTAGGAGCACTTGTAGATAATTTTAGAGTACAACCAGATTTGATCGGGAGGATTATGGCCCTATAAAAGAATGACTTACGGTTAGTGTAGCTTGTGGAGAAAGTTAGAAGATTCTTCAAATAGACTTTGTTTTTATATGATGATGGAGATATGAGTTGAGACTCGATTGTGTGTACCAAATGATAGGGGCATAAGGAGGAAGCTCCTTTGTTCTGAAATTTGCGATCAGGAGGGACAAGATATATATTGACCCAGAAACATAATTATTGGTGGGTAGGTATGAGAGATATTGCCGTTGGCTGGAGTGTGTCAATAGGTGAAAATTGAGCATTAACAACTAGCAGGGTCCTTACAACCACTTGCTATTTCAGAATGGAAGTGGGAGCGCATTACCATGGATTTTGTGACTAGAGTTACTAACAAGATCCTTTTGAGATTTATAATGCTGTTGGGTAAATTGTTGATCGATGACAAAGTTTGCTCACTTCTTACCTATGAAGGTCAGTTTTTCCATGGATAAGTTTGTATAACATCGAGAGATTAGTGAGGACACGTGGTATGTCGGTTTATAGTGTCGGACGAGACCCTAGTTTCACTTCTGATTTTGGCATAGCTTGCAGAAAGCCATGTCATAAAGGGTGATTGAGGTTTTGGAAGATTTGTTGAGAGCTTGTGTTCTGGACCTAAAAGGTAATTGGGATGATCACTTGCCTTTGGTGGAGCTTGCATATAATAACAGTTTTCAAGCTAGGGATGACACCTTTTGAGGGGTTGTAAGATTGGAGATGTCCAATCTCTTATTTGTTAACAGTATATGGGAAAATATTTTGGGGGCTCTAGAACAGCAATACCTTAGGACAATGGAAAATATGGCTTTAATAAAAGAAAGATTAAAGACAACTCAAAGTAGATAGAAAAGCTATGCTAATAATCATAGGCGAGATTTGGAGTTTGAGGTAGGTGACCACGTTTTCTGGGAGTGATGAGAGACGAGTTCCTAAGCCGTGAGATTGCAGGAGTAAAGGCAAGCTTAGTTCTTGTTTTGTGGGTGGCTAAAGATATTAGAGAGTGGAGTCTATGGTACGTCGAGTAACATTTCCTCGAAGCATATTTGAAGGTTCATCATGTTTTTCATGTTGACCTTGAGAAAGTATATTTTTTAAAACTCATGTGGTGGAGTTGGAACCTATTTAGATTTGAGGACTTGACTGTGAAAAGTTAGTCAGGTGTAGATGTGATGGATAAGGTCTTACAACATGCAATTGTCAAGTTAGTAAAGATCAATGGTGTCATGATATGAAGAGTGCTTGAGGACAGGGATGAGTAGAGACAGCATCCTCAACCATTTTGAGGCTCATGTATGTTAAGTTTAGAGGACTAAACTTTTATTAAGGAGGGAGGATGTAAAACCCGTAACCCAAAAAAGAGGAGCAAACAAAATTTTATGAAGAATTATTTTTGTTAATTCCTTAGAGCTTCAAGATAAAAGAAAAATAAATAATAAAAATACATTTATTCATCGAATCTGTTTCTGCTCTTTACGTAGGCTCTCGACCATAGGAACTTCATAATCTAGGGTTTTGAAGAAGCTTCCAAGGTTAGTTTTCTTGTAGATTTCACTCTAGATTTAAGAAAATAACCTTATTGAAATAAATTTCTTTTTGTTCTTCTTTTAGATCTTGTTTTCTTGTCCCATAAGTGGAAAAACACAGGACATCGGATCTTAGGTCAAGAAGATGAAAGGTAAGATCTTGATATTTTCTTATTATTTTTCTAGATCCCTTTGTGTAGATTCTTTGATTTCTTTAGGTTTGGGTCAACCTTGAATAGTTTGATTTATATTAAGTTAAAAAAAAATCAATATAGGATATCTTTGTGTTGAGGAAGATGAAGATTTTATTTGAAAAAAAAAATAGAGAGAAGAAGGTGGTAGGGGACCACTATAGAAATTAAAAAAAAAAAAAAAAAAAAAAAAAAAAAAAAGAAAAAGGTGGTAGGGGACCACCATAGGCTAGGGAATTGAAAAAAAAAACAAGATAAAAAACAAGAGTAGAGATGGACATGTATGGTAGGAAATTTGTGTAATTGTATGACATTTGACTTTGAAAAGTCAAAGGTGATGATAGTTAGGTAAAAATAATAATAATAATAATAATAATAAAGATGTAGGATTGATGACCATTGTAGGCTTGGTATGATGAATGAGACTTACAAAATATGAAAAGACAAAAAAAAAGGTTATTTTGATCATGACATGAGCTTTTGAAAAGTTAAAAGAAGATGAATATGAAAAGACAAAAATGAGGGTATTTTGATCATGACATAAGCTTTTGAAAAACCAAAAGAAGATTTAATTATTTTTGGGTAGGCATGGTGAAAGAATAAAAAGGGTCATGTGCTTGAAAACCTAGGTATAGAATGTCTAAAAAAATTTAGGTAATGATAGATAATTAAAAATAGTAACTAATATTAAGAAAGATAAATAATAGAAATAATAGAAAAATTAAATAAATAGTAATAAAATAAGAATAAAGGGTTCGTATTTAATGGTTTGTATTTATTATTCGTTTAAATAGAATGACTCTATTGAATATTTTGAGTTATTCGAGATATTCGATTTTGCTTTGAGGTAAAGAAACTTATTTTTTAATGTATTTTATGCATATAATTCAAATAATTTTTGTTATTTATTACAAGTGTGGATTAAATATATTTTGCATGAAAAGTATGTGGAGTGCTGGTTTGCTATGATTCTAAAATTATGAATATACGTTTTGTGAATGAAATTTTTAAGGAAACTATGTTTAACACTACTTTGTAGTAGTTCGGCATGTCACGGGGAATAATAGTTGGCTGTTGTCCATGACCAATGAGAATAATAGTTGACCACATTGTGGTAGGGAATGAGTGATTTGAAGCACGTACTCTGGGGTTTCGGTTAAGATTCTTAGTACTTCGTAGTGTTTGGTTCCGTCCACCTTAAAATGAACAATTTGAGGCTAGCCACCCATTTGAAAATCCCACATGGCTAGACACTATTCGATATTTGTGACAAGAGCAAAATTTTTAATGTGAATATTTGAATGAATTTTATATGAAAGTGTTTGGATCCAAAATGCAAGGACTTTGTTTAAATATTTGAATGTATTGATAAAAAAAATTATGAAAATGATTGATGATAATATCTCTTATTTTTGTTAGTGATTTGAAAATGTTTGATCCATGAACTGTATTAATCTACCTTATAAGGCTTCCAACTCATTCCCCCTTTGTTGACTAATTTTCAGGTACTCCTAGTTCAAGCAAGGACTGATTGGCTAGGATGGGAATTCGCCTTTATAAGGATTTTTTTTATTTTGAATTTCATCATGACCTTGTTTAGTTGACAAATTTTTGTTCATTTGGATTATTTGATTTTAGAGCTGTTAGAAGTGTTTGGATAATTGTTTTTAGACTTTATGTCAGTTCATACTTGAAGCTTGAGATTGACAAAGTTTTTATTAGTATGAAAATTTGGAATTGATGATATTATAATGTTTGGCTTTTACTTTGAATAGGTATGTAGTGGTGGATTTGACAATTATAGAGATAAGGGTGGTTGTGTCGCCGGTCTTGAGGTATGAAATGACATTCATGCCCTGGATCGGGTTCGAACAACGATGGGTAATGTAGAGGATTGACCGGATAAGCATACCTCAATTAGTCTAGCGTAGCTGCTTATGTGTTTCTAATGGAGGTGGCTTCTCTACTGTGTTATTGCTTTGTGGAGCTTCTCCCAGTAGCGGCTCAAAATACTTTCTTTTATTTGTAAGTTCAAACGCATCCATCCATATACATAGTTCTCCTTCTTCTTTCCATGTCACTCCACGTCCTCTATGCAAGCTAGCCTCCAAGGGATCATAATGTTCGACTTAGGTAGACACTATATGTAAAACCCGAAAAAATTCTAATTTTCTGAGAAAGGGTAAAATGGTAATTTTAGTCAAAGTAAAAATTTTTAGATGCCGGATGATGAAGCGAACCGCGGTGGAATAGATGCCATGAAATCCCCAGCTCTGGCATAGATTCCGTCGGGTCTCGGATAGTCAAAATTTCCTGCGTTTTGAGGCAGGGTGTCGAGTGCCATATAACTACTTGAGAGGCATGTGATGCAGCCACTCCGTCTCTTATGTGACACATATTGCATGATTAGTGAGAGGATAGAGATGAATTGCTTAGATTAACCCATGTGTCAAAAAATCAAACTAAAGGACAAAATGAGAATTTAGTAAAAAGAATAAGTGAATAAGACAAAAGAAGAATAGTTTTCATCTTCTCCAATTTGAAGAAAAAAAGAGAGCGGTGAGGGGCCCAGACAGGTTTTAGAGAGAAGAGTGACTTCTCTCGTTTCCGCTACTGAGTAGTGAGTTTGTTAGGTCAAGTAAAATTCGTCCCTACTTGACTACTTGAGGCTACACGTGGACACCGGTTTTGTGGAGTTTCGACAACTCCAAGAGGTAGGGATCTTTTCCTACTTGCTTTATTCTTTGGCTAAGAGTCATGTAAATGGATAAGGATATTAGACCGATCAGTATGTTTTTAGGTTCAACGATTGGGATTGGTGAGAAACTCCTATGATGTATAGGCAGTGCGACTGGGTTTCTATTCACGATATGTTGTGTGATTTTTGTGTTGTTTGGGTGATTCAAAATGAATTATTTGAATTGTTAATTAGCTCATGTGAGCTAATTTTGATGTTATTATTGTGAATTGAATAACATGAAGTATGTGAATTAATTTTTGTTAATATATGCATGTAAAATATATTAGCATGAATTGTTTGGAAATGGCATAATGCATTCCATATGCACCAGGGCAATCTAGAACGATAGGTGTGAGTGCATGACATGAAAATGAAAGAAAATTGAAAATGGTTGTGAAAGGAATTTCAAGGAAGATTTTCCGAAGAATTGCCTTGGAGAGTGGTCCAACAGTTCATCTCAAGGCGACCATGGTATTTCGGAAAAATTGATCCAAACAATTAAGCCTCAAGGTTGTCAATATATTCGAAACTACGTAGTAAGTTTTAGAGCAAAACCTTTTGTTTTGAAAGCGTATTTTCGCGTCGAACAGGCATGTGTGATGGAGTCGGTGAGGACTACGAGACATGGAATTGGGCATATAAACATTCAAGTAGGATCATGTATTTGTAGTGTATTTGGTTTGCCGTGCATGCACTTAGGTGAAGTCACCCTTGAAGATTTATCACTCGGGCATTGCTCACTTACGCTCAAGGGATCATTATTCCAGTACGGGAGGTGCGGAGGGCGACCTCGTCAAAATGAAAACTTTAAAGAAGAGAATCGACATGTGGCTTTGGTATTCATTTTGTATAACATGTATTAAAACGTTAAATCTTAATATATGTTTTGGTAAGAGTGATGTATTAACTCTTAAACCATGTAATATAGTTGGTTGAATGTATTTTTGTGAGTATTGATGCATAGGCCCAAGTGGCCATTTTTACTCGCACGTAGACCCGGTGTGGTCGTTGTAAAATGTTGTGACAGGTTGTACCTTGGGTAGAGCTCCCCGTACAAAGGAGACTCTGATTTTCATTAAGTCCTGAGTCTTGAAAAAGGGGACTCAATGGAGTGGTGTCGGGTTACCCGACATCCATGAATATTCCGCGGGTTGACGGGTTGTCAGGATCCACAGATGGCGTCATTACCTGAGAGTAGCTACATTCTTTGTCGATACAGCAGTCTCATAGTGCATGACTTCCTCTTATTGGCTAGAATGTCCTTCATGAACTTGACATAACTAGGCATCTGTTCCAGTGCATCTGCAAATGGCATGTTGATATGCGGTTTCTTAAATACTTCCAAAAACTTTGCACACTGCTTATCAAGCTTATTCTTTCTTAACCTTTAAGGGTATGGGATGATTAGTGTGAGTTGGTCGGATGGCTATACTACAGGTGCATCTTTTGGCTTTTTCACCGTTAACATCTCTTTCTCATTTTCTTCCTTCTCTGACTGATATTTCTAAATGGGCTCCTCCACTACAACTAATGGTGATCCAGGTGCTGCTAACTCCTTTCCTCTTCTCTAGGTTATAGCCTTGCACTGTTCCTTACCTTTTGTTCTCGGATTTACTTCTGAGGTGCTAAGTAATGAACCTTGCTGCCTTTCTATCAATAGAGTGGCCATTTGGTCCAAATTTGTGTCTCTATTCGATATGTGCAAGCGATTCTAAAAGATGAGTTGGCCCGACTCTACATCTTTATTGCACTCATTCATAAAATGGGTATGAGTAACTGTTATTTAGTGCCTCTTCGAATCTATCTTAACTTTTCTTGTGGAGGCCCACGGCTATATTACCTTAGTTTGTTCTTACGAGAAATTTGGATCGTTTCTCAACCCTAAAGTGAGTTGCGCCACACGGGTTAGGCTCTGTGGTTTCTGATCACATGCGCAGGCTTGCTCTGTAATTCATATGGCGTGACAATTGCACTTTAGTGGGGTCTGGTTGCAAAACTCATATCATATATGATCTGGCAGCATTGACTAGTGTTTGTTGAGCTTGCAATTATATATTGAGTAAAGACTCAATGTTTGCCCGGATTGAAAATACGTCTATTAAACTCTCAAACTACTGTAGAAATTAATCTTTCCTTTGTATTGGTAAATGTTGGTTGCCATGTTCTCCATTAGTTAAATATATTCTTCATTGATGATCTTTTTCATGAGCACCCCCTTGTTGGGAGGCTTCTATAGGTGTTCTTGCGTGACATTTAGACCTTCTTAAGTATGGATCTGCATCCATCTTGTCAACCCATGATGGGAACATCTTCTCGGGAGTTCATATGCGTTTCCCCGAGCTTCGTACATACTCTCCTTAGCGAGCTGAGTTGTTGATCTCGATTCTCCTGGCGGGTTTTAGCGGAGGTAAAACTTGGCTAAGAACTTCTTCATTAAGTAGTCCCAATTTGTGATGGAATCTAGTGGCATAAATTGTCAATTAACACCACCGACCCCTCGAAAGAGAATGGAAGAGCACAGATGGATAACTATTGATAACCCCATTATATTTTGATATACAAGTGATCCCGAAGCTAGTCAAGTGGGTGTTCAGGTCTTCACTCGGCAACCCATTAAAATGAATACCTTGTAGCAACTGCAATACAATTGGCTTCAGCTCAAAATTGTTGGCCTATATGGGTGGTCTCCGGATAACTGATTGTACAACTATTGGTGGCATTGCAAAGTCCCCCAATAACAACTGCGGGTCATCTAGTTGATAAACTAGCTGATGTGCTCCTATTATTCCCCATTACCAACTAGGATACTAGTCTGTGTACCCTCTTATTTGAATTACCTCTAAGTTTGGCTAAATACTTTGTGTTCTACTAGTTTTCCATGCGATCTTTGTTGAGAAGAGTAGCGTCTCTTTGCTTTCTTCACGAATTATGTTCGAGGTTCTTTCTAACTCTGAATCAAGCGGTGTCATCAGCGGTATCAATAAATCTTCTATATATTCTGCACTCAGTTGAACGCTCTACAGGCTTCCAAACCCAAACTAGTAATAAAAGAGAAAATAAAAAATAACAAAACAAAATTCAGAGTAAGATTCTAGCTGGTTGTTATCAATATCAACACCGAAGGAAAACTCCTCTGTAATGGCACCAAAAACTTGACAACTTCCTATACGTATCTACAATTCAAATGCAAATTAACCAGTTTGAATTTTATCTGAAGAATTGATTGATATGATTCTAAAGGGTATAAACGTTGATGGAAATGTAAAAAGCGTCACTTGATGGTCTAAGGCTTTAGGATAATTGATTTCATCGGGCTACACGCGATGGGTTATAATTACACTGTTCAACTATGGTTAGATCATTTGACTATGGAGATCTCTCCGTTGTCGTTCTTTCTTAAGCAAAGACATTATCTCCAGAGAGGGGTGGAATGCATGTATGCATCAACCCCAAACTCTCGAAGGTATATAGCTCTGATCTTTATACCACGAATCAAACTAGGGTTTCTCCACCTTCTAGTTGATGATTCGATGTCCTGTTCATGTCCTTAATGATTATAGTCTCTCAATGTCCAATCATTAGCTATGCATGTCAATAATGACTAGTTATTAACAAGTGATTAAAATAGAACAAAACATTTACTAAAAGATTTTAACCAAAAGTCAAATAAGAAATGAAAATCAAGCCATCCTCATGTAGCCTCGACTACGTCAAAACCCTAGATTGTGTTTTTAGAACATAATTACGAGAAGTACAACCATAGATGATAAAGAATCCATAGATCTACACCAAATGATATGCAGTTGGAATGAGTAGTGTTGGTTGCATGATGTCTTCGTCTCCAACAAAGTCTCGTTCTCTTGCTCTGGTTTCTGCACTTCCACTCCTAGCTGTGAAGCTCCTCACTTAGGGTTTTCTCCTTTGCTTTTATACCTTCATCATGGTCTCATGGGCTTATAGATATGCCTTGTCATAAGTTTCAGCATCAATCTTGGATCAGTATGGCGCCTTGGTACCATCACAAGACCTCACATGGCGCCTTGGCACGAGGTTGGTGACCAAGGTGGCGCCTTGGCTCACCTGAGGGCATTTCTTTAGCTGCTCTTTGCTATTTTTGTCTACTTCGATCCTCCTTCTCTAAATTGAATCTATACATGAATATTTGTTATCAATAGTCTAAATCTTAGTTTAAAGGGTGTATTAGCACTAAAATGCATGAAGTTCGGGAGTAAAATGAACACCATTCGAATACTCATAATGTGATGCCTCGAAACTTGGGGGTCCGGTTTACCAACCGTCAACCTGCGGAAGACCTATGGGTATCGCATATCTAGATACCACACTATCGTGTCTTATTCATAGAGGACTTGTTATATGAGTAAAGTATTATGGAGCCTTTCTTATACTCAAAATGTGCAGGCTATGTATAACTGTCCTTAAAGGAGTTTATTACAACACTCTTCTATATAAAATCATATATTAACACTATTTTGTTCTAATATATTTTCTGAAATGAATATCAAAGGCACATGTTGGTCTTCTTCTGATGCGGCCTGGATGGCGTAGTCCAGAGTCTGTCTACATCTAAAATATTTTTCTCATAAAGGGTGAGCCACTTAATAGAGAATACCTCCTACAAAGACTGCTCCCCACCAGTGCATATGCAATGTCCCTCCCATTTCTAATCACATTCAAACAAAATATCAATTCATATGGAATCCCTATGTCATGCCATGAAATGAGATCGACTCATCATGTACCATCGTGAGTCCTCACCCAGGCTCCCTCACACAACGTGTTATGCATGAAAAACAAGTGTTCTGAATGGCATCTATTAATCATTTCAAGACAAATTTCCATTTGTTTATAAACAACTTTTGGATGATACATCAATGATCATTTATATTCAAAACCGTGCGCAACTTTTTGTGGGTAGCGATTTTGATATCTCACCATGAGCTCGCAAGCCAGACACTTTTATGACATTTCACCAACGAGGACTCGTCCGACCACTGTTAAGCGGTCTTTCTGAGGGGATCTATCCCAAACTTGTTGGTACCGACACATATTTTCTTTACCATTTCAATCAGCCCAGTGCGACTATTGACGATTATCTCTTATGACCCACCAATCAAATACAGCATTGATTTACCAATATACACTCCACCCCATTAATGTGATGCCCCGTGCATCATACAATAATATAAATCATTGCCTCATTGTACCATGTCATATATATGATGAATGTTTATCTGACCGAATTTTGTATCAAACATGAATATCACCAATGCATCCTAGGCAATTATATCAAACATGCATATAACTTCCCTACATTAATTCATTCATATCAATACTCTCTTTAAACATATCATCAACATCACGAGACAAATCATTACTTGATCGTATTGAAACACTCTCTCAGATAAATCGCATTGTATGTCCAAATAGCTTACGACATGCCATGTAGTGGCTATGTCTACAATTCATCACATATCAATATAGTAATACACATATTAACATTTCATCAAACAAGCATGTCATGCCATGCAATTAGTACACTTGATGTTATGATCACAATTTCAGCAATGATGTAAGCACAGTACGATAAAGTAATATTCTGGCTGAATTCTAGACTAAAATGTAGAGTCAGAGAACAGATAAATTCGGAAAGATATAGTCGTCCAAAGTTGGAGTACAACAAGGGCCACACTATTACGCTAATCCATAATAAGTATATAAAGTTCTGAGACTTTGGAAATTCCATTACACATAAGTTTCAACCCCAAATTAGTTAAAACAGCCCTTTAGATCATTTACAACCTTGTCTCAATTGAGGCATTAAAAAAAAATAGGTCCTTATTCAATTAATACCACAAAACATGCCATAAACATACGGACTTTACTTCTTGTTCTGACGAGTTCCGACCATCGAAACACCGCTTTCCTTTTCTCCTTATTTCTCTCTCCCTTTCTTCTCCTTCTCTCTCTCTTTTCTTTTCCTCTCTCTCTTTCCTTTCTTTCCCTCTCCTTTTTTCCGCCTTTTCATGCTTGCTTCACTCCACTGCTTCTACGAACAACTTGTGAACTCCTTTTTATAGCAATTCCATGCTCTATGCATGTGGACACATGGCTTGCCATGTGTCACACATGCATTTGCCTATGATGCTTTGTGACACATGGCTTGTCATGTGTCACCTGACACATGTTGCATTGAAAAACGTGAAATTTCGATTATATCGAAATTCAACGAAATTCGCCTGAGTAACTAAATTTCGCGTGATGAACCGCGATGAGGTCGGATTTTGTCATCGAGATCTAGAAACTTCCAGTTTTCAACCTATATCGTAGCGGCAAGTTCAGTATTTACCCCGTTTTTGGGAAAAGCTCAAATTTCTGGGTTTACATCAATCTTAACTTGCCCTGTGAAAATTTGATGCTGCGATCCATTAAGGGAATTTTGTATTTTATGGTTGCCATTAGCGAGATCGGAAAAACCTAATGGTTTAATACCACTTGTTGAAATCAATGGCATAATAATGAAATACGGCAAAATATAAACATCAGTTCTGTGGAAACCCTTGTGGGAAAAAACCATAAGTAGAGGAGAAAACTTCACTATGAATATGAGAAAAATACAAAGTACAACATAATAGAGAATAAACTCTAATATGTTAATTTGATGAAAATACCCGAACAGAAAGGTCCATACCGCGAGGGCGATACCCCGCACCCCCTTAGGATTTGTTGTGGTAGCATATCCCTATTTTTTTCTCAACTTTTTATTTTCACAAAAGTTGCACTGTGGACCTTTAAATCGAACATAAGCCTAAAACCAAATTTGGGTAACAAATCGACACCATTCTCACGACTGGAAAATATTTCACAAGTTGGCAGGAATGGGTTAACATAGAGTATGCAGAGCTTGAGAAGTTTGCACTTCCCAGTCCATACAAGGGCTTTGTGTAGAATACAGCCTTAAATAGTTTGGTTATTGCTAGAAAATTGTTCTATAAAATAGTTTTTGTAAACACATCAAACACCTTTTTGGTGGTCTTTGTGATTTTTAGACAAAAAAAAAAGGAACCAAACAGATTTTAGTGTTTTTCAGAACAAAAAACATAAACCAAATAAAGTTCCTTCAATTCTATTTTTTTTGTTATTATTAAATAAATTAAATTTTGTTCTTTTTTAATATTTTATCTTTAGTTCATTTATAAAATAATTTTCTTATTTTCATTGAGTTTGAAAATCTACTTAACTAAAAAATAACTTTATTTTTAAATTTTCATTATTTATTATTTATTATTTATTTTTCTATGTTAGATTTTGTTTTTTAACTAATGATTTTATTTTTCTACTTAACTAATGACTATACGAATAATTTGTTATTTATTATCTCCAATCAAAGAAGATAATAGATATTGTAAATAACTTTGTTTTCTTTCCTTCTTTTTTGCTCAAATCTTAATAATTTTATTTTTATTTTCATCATAAAAAAATATATATACATAAAAAAGTTGCTAACTTGTTTACTTTTCCTTTAAAGAAGAATGAGAAAAAAAAAATTAAAACTAATAGTTGGAATTAATTTTTGAATAAAATTAGAAAAGTCAAACCTTTTTTAAGAGAAATAATTTTATTGATTTGTGTTAGCCATACATAGAATTAAAATTACTAAAAACCATACAATATAAAACAACATCCAGTCTAATGAATCGATTCAAATTTTATACATCTAATAGTTGTACAAATTTGATATTACTATTGTAAATAGAATATACATGACTCAATTTAGCGGCTATATTATTCTGAGTGAGATTTGATTTTTATCATTGTTCGTTTAGTCAGCCGCCTTATGAAAATAAATGTTACGTGAGAGCAGTAGCAATCACATCTAGCGCGAAGACAAACTAAATCATAACTAATTTGTTAAGAAAAAATGATTGAAAAAGGTGTAGGGGAGTGATTTCAAGCTTTCTATTCATCAATTTGTTTGTGAAGATTATTTTTCATGCTTTCTATTCATCAATTTGTTTGTGAAGATTATTTATCATATTTGAATATAAATTTTATATTTTAATTTGAACAAAATAATTTTATATTTTAATCCTAGTGTAAAATCTCAAAGTTAAGTAATGACAAGGGATGGTTGTTCAAGTAATTTAGAACATCTCTAAAAAACTATATTTTTACTCTATCTCTATATAGAGATTTTAGCAAAAATCATGTTCCAAAAGTTCTCTATTTTGATATCTAAAATAGAGATATGAATAGTAATCTCCATATTTGTAGATTCACTATTCATATCTCTAAATATAGAGATGTTGGGGCCCACATCTTAATAAGCACAATTATTTTATTATTTTATTATTATACTACTATTCTTTATTGTTTTATTATCATAATAATAAAATAATTATTTTAATTATATTTTTATAACATATTTTTATTTTTGACATACTTATATTTATTATTTATTATTTTATTAATATTGAATTAATTTTCATATATAATATTGTAAAATGATTTTAATATATTGATTTTGTAGCATTAATTTATTTTTAATATTTTAATTTTTTCTTAAAATAATTTAATTTTTATTAAAATTATTTTTTGACAATAGTATAAATATATTTTTATTATTTTCATTCATATTGAAAATAAGATTATTTGGTTGAGTTGGATATAATAAAACATTAAGATTTTAATTAATTAATACAATATTTTCTAGAAAAAAATTCATATTAGACAAAAAAGAACATAGAATTATAATACATGATGTTTTGCACATCATTTACTTAAACTAATACATTAACTATAAGAAACATTGTTACTATATCTTTCTCATAAATGCTCAATTAATGCATTTCGAAGTGCATAATGAGCTTCCTCAATTAATAAATAGTGATTTAGAGTTGAAAATTGAAATTGTTTTTTGGGGTTAGGTCTACAAAATATGAAGTAAATTCGTCTCTAAATATAAGAAAAAATGCCAAATATAGATATTTCTTTTTGGAGATGCTCTTATAGGGCCTTGACGAATATACTAGGACCCAAATCACTTTTTTGGCAATCTACAACCCTTTTCATTCATATGAAAGGGATTAATTTCCTATAATCGTTCATGTAATAAATTATTTCTGCTAAGACTCAAATCTTTCTCTCCCCATGTTCTTGGTAATTTTAATATTGACTTTCCCTGTCCGATTGTGAAATTTAGATTCGGACAATTGTTCCAACCACTTGGTTAGAAGCTTCCATTGAGCGATTTCAGCTCACGGTTAAATATTTACATATATTATTCAATCATTTTTCCATGGGATAGATTACTGTTATCTTTGTTATTTAGTTTTCATTTTAATATTTAGATTTATATTTGTTGTGATGTTTGGTATATTTTTCGAGTTGATCTTCATAATATATATATATATATATATATATATGTGTGTGTGTGTGTGTGTGTGTGTGTGTGTGTGTGTTAGAAGCTTCCATTGAACGATTTCAATGCTACGGATTCAAATATTTACATATATTATTCAATCATTTTTCCATGTGGGATAGCGAAATTATCTATTTATATAACTTTCTTTCTTTTTAGATTTTTCCTTTAACTATTTTTAAAATTATATTTATTATAGTTAGGCAATTTATATTTTTCAGAGTTTGATCTTCATAATTTCCATTGAACGATTTCAATGCTACGGATTCAAATATTTACATATATTATTCATGTTGGATACGATTTAAACAACCTAGATCACCATGTTAAAACACAAAGCATAATTTAATGGAAGCTTGTAAATTACATACACGATTTGGAATCCATGAATGTCTTCTTGATGCCGGAATTGTTGAAGAACGCAAAAGCGATCCTCGAAGATCTTCTCGGGCCAACCCTTTGGTGACAGCTTGAATGAGAATGCCTCTCAGATCTCGAAATATTTTCTCGAGCGTATGTGAAGGGTATGCGTATCCTTAGGGTTTGGGAGGGACTTGAGCCTTCTTTATATTGAGTTCTGACCACGGGCCCTCTCATTACGGGCCGGGCCATACTCAGCCCACACACTTGCCAGCCCCATAAGTTTTATTAAGAAACTGTATAATCTCACTTAATTAGACCAAACTTAATCCAGTTAATTTCAATTAATGAGGCCAGCAATGAAAAATGCATTCTCGGCAGGCGATATTAGTGAAACAAGCGTATGCGCTTGCAACTATATTGGTGCAGAGATTATTCTTAATAGTCGTCCAGATCCAGCCAATACTAAACCTTGAATCATGTGGTAAATTGCATGTACTCATGAGAGCCTTCCATGGTCACGAAGTGCTTTCAGCTTTCTTGATATGGATTCAATGTAGTGTGTGTTTAAATGGACAATACCTCATAATGGTGATACTTCATGTGTTATCCATTTTGTTAGTCAAATTCTCTCTCCTTAAGAAAGTGTCCTTGTGAAACCTAGTGTGTCTTGAGAGGAATATCCATCGTGGTTCCCGATGAGCACTGTATATATATTCTGTGATAGGTAAGCTTTCTTTTATGTGTAACAAAACATCTTTGTTAAAGCGTGCGAGAATGCCCCCATAGCCTATATTCAAGGTTTACACAATGCCTTAAGATTTTCAACAATTATATGTACTCGGCTTCGATAAACCTACATTCCACAAAATACCTTATTGAATGTAAAAGGATTCAATCTGAAATTCAATTATTACAAAAATGTAAGAAATTGGATTCATCCTTCATATAAGAGCAACATAAAACTTAATAGCTCGGTAGTGGTTCGTAATCTTTCACAACTATGTTAATGACATGTCGATCAATACACAAGAGCGAAGGCCTTTAGTTAAACGGATCTGCAATCATGTCGTACGTTGATATGTATCGCTCCAACGTCACCGTTTTGAACTTTTTCCTTTGTAGTCGGGTATTTGACCTCCATGTGTAAGACCCCTTGAGACCTCACATTTGTTTGTTAATAAACAACCTTCTTAGTGTGTCACAATACAATTGTATGGGCTATCCACAAAATCAAACCACGGTTAACTGTAATGAGGTTTGGAGCCAAATTACTGAGTAGTTCTTTGAAAAGCATGCCACAAACTCCGCTTGCATGGTAGAGGATCTGATTGATTTACATTTCTCCTTTTTCCATGACACGCACCTCACCTTTAACTTAAAGATATAACTAGTTGTTGACTCTTTAATCGACGACCGACTGAAGTCCCGAATCTGAATACCCGACTAGCTGTAGGTCCTGAACATGTTTGTAAATCGCTTATATAGTCTTGTCCTCTTTAGAGTACCTGTAACCTTCTTGGCGTGACCAATGATCATATCACAGGTTTTGAGCGATATCTGCCTAAGTCACATTTGCCAAAAACGTGTCGGACCTAGTGCATACTTGAACGCCTAAATACTCCCAAGTGCACTAGCATAAGGTACATTCTTCATTTGGGCTTTCTCTATATCTAAATGAGGACATTGTGACAGACTGACTTATCACCTTCTGAGGCGGGAGCAATTCTGGCTTCACATTATTAAGTTGAATCTTTCTAAATTGATCAACATATGCCCTCGAGATAAACCTGATAATTAACGATTCCTATGAATCTGATGCCTAGGACAAGAAGCCTCACAGGTCCTTCATATCAAAGTTGTTTGACAACATCCGCTTTGTCTCATCGCGTAGACCCGAGGTCAGCAGCACAGCGGATATCATCCATGATGTGGGAAATGAATTTCCTCCAGACTTCTGAGTATATACATTGATCTACTTTGTTCTCAACAAAACCATATGAAGCAACAACACTATGAAACTTTAAGTACCATTGTCTAGAAGCTTGCTTGAGACCATAAATAGACTTTCGATGCATCGAGTTTACACGAATCATTTGCCCGCAAAACGCGAGGTTGCGACATATAGACTTCTTCATTAGGTCTCCATTGAGAAGGCGGTTTAACATCCATACGGTGTAACTCCATATCAAAATGAGCAACTAATACCATGATCACTCTGAAAGAATCTTTAGAAATTTGGAGAAAAAGTTGCTTCATAGTCTACTCATACTCTCTGAGTGAAACCTTTGTTGCCGATCGGCTTTAAACTTTTCAACCTTTCCTTTAGAGTCCCTTTTAGTCTTATACACATTTGCTGACCAAATGGTCTATGACCATCGAGGTAATTCAATAAGTTCCCAAACTCCGTTATGCCTCATAGATTGAATTTCATCTCTCGTGCATCCGACCACAGGTGCGATTGAATGAGAAACAACTTCCTCATGAAGTTATCGGATGGATCACGAGGCGGAGTATCGTAGTCTTGCTCTCCTATATAGACTAAATAGTCCCGGTGGTATAGCTTTGATCGTCTCTCCTAGTGGATCTCCCTTCTTGGGTAGTAATAGCCACGTGCACTTTTGAGCCTTGATGAACTTCGGAAGGTAGAACATCTGACAAGGGATCCTAAGTCTCCAGCCGGGTTGATATGGTGTGTGGGAGTTTCCACAATTATCGTATGGGAGAATCTGGTCTACATTACTCAAGTATGATCGTCATGATCGTGGCTGCTTTCTTCGACCATCCAAACTCCAAAAGCAGGCAAATGCGTGATTCCCACGATTATTGTGCCAATTGGGATTATAGAGCCAAATATCCTTAGAATGTTCGAGGTAAGATACAAAATAGCGCCCTAGTGGTTCACGGAGTCCAACTTACTTAATGTTGGATTATATAACTTTATACAACGAGGACATCCCCAAACCGCTAAGATGGTTTAAGCTGAGCTTTTATGGAGTCCATAACTTTCGAAAAGTCGATGAGCAGCTTTCGTAGGTACGATTCAAAATGTACAGAAAATTTGTTTTCAAGCTTCACCCCATAGAAAACCTTAGGGTAAATTTGTCCTACTTATCCTTGCTCCTTACCATTTCCATAAAGTACGATTAGCCTTTTCATTTATACCATTTTGCTCGGGACTCCCGGGCATAGTAAGTTTGTGCCACTATCCCGAGTCCTCTAAGTATTTGGCGAATGGCCGCGGGCTTGTCCCGAGCGTCGCGAGTAAACTGCCAATATCTTTCTGCCTCGGTGAGATCTAACAACCTTTATGACTTTTCCCAATTGTTTCTCGACTTGATCCAGAAAATCTTGAACTTGTCGAGAGACTCGGTTTTCTTTGTCAGTACAAATAACCATATCGAGAATAGTCATCGATAAATGTGATGAAATAAATTTCTACACAAGGTTGCCACATAAGGTCCACTTATATCGGTGAATGACTTCCAACAAGTCGGAACTTCTGATTTCTTGATTTTCTTTCTTATCTTGAGTCATTTTACCTCTCTGACCAGTCTATACCGTCTCTAAATCATTTTAGAAGCGAGGCGGGATATTAGTGCTTTATTAGCCTTTCTACTATCATAGAGATATGGCCCGAAGAGTCGTTTATGCCATAATGCATAAGACTCTTCCTTAGGTAGTGGTCTCTTAAGAAACAACCTTTCCGGTAGTATAAGCTACGTATATGTCATCGGAGATAAACAATACATTATAATCCGTTGGACATATGTAGTACGACCTTATTTGAATTAAGAAATATTGAAATAATATTATACTTAATTTCAAAGAGTATCATATGAATCCGAAACATGATCACGAAACTAGAAATTCCTTCTAAAGGAAGGTACATAAAATGTGTCTTTCAACATCGATTTAAAGCGAGAGTCTAAAACTAAGATTACATCTCCCACGAACATGACTTGACCTTCTCATTTGTTTCCCACGGTGAGCTTTGATTCATCCTTGTTTGGCTTCCTCTAGGTTTATGAATCCTTGTATGGTAAATCGCGACATGATTAATTGGCTCCACTATCGAGCCACGAAGCGGATAGTTAGCGGATGAGTTAGTTCTAAACAAGTGATAAGAATCATTACTGTAAGCCCGTTTGGACATCAAACTTTAAATTTTGTGCGATCCTTCTTCATGTGAAGGCCTTTCTTCCCAACTTCTGAAAGCGGCCCGTCGCCATCGTTTTCAAGAATGTCTTCTTTGGACCCACGTATTGTCGGATTGACCGGTAGTTCTTGAGCACCTTTATGAGTTCGAGCTTTTGAACTTCTTATTTTTCTTTTATGGGGACTAGCGACATATAAGGCCATATGCTCTGTAACGAGTTTCTCTTCTTACGCCACCACCCCTTGCTATTAGAGTCATTAGCCGGCCAAGTCTCATCTTAAGGAATTGTAGTTTAATCTTTATAATCTAAATCGGGTGGAAGGGTGTTGGAACTTGATCTGATGCAAAAGCATACGGAATGGTAACGATGAGGAGCTTGGAGAGCACGTCTTTGGTCCTAAATCCCTTAGACATCTCTACTTGTTTGTACCATCATCTTCATGTTGAAGAGCTTTTGAAGAAGTGTTCCAACCTCAGCATTGGATGAAACTCGATTTCTAGCCTCTATGGCTGCCATCATTTCCTTAGCAGTACAGTCTAATGGTAAACCACTTTTCAAGTGTTCTTGTATGGATTTCTTCATTGTCAATAAGCAAATCTATTGCTCCTCCCGGGTAGTATAGTCAGTTTCTCGGCCGGTACTAGAGGTTGCATGATATCTGTAGAAGCATCCATTGTAAAAGCGTAAATGTGAACATACGCCGATTCCATTCCAAATAGAAAGTCCTCTTCCGTTTCTTGAAATTGATCAGTAAGGACCTGGTGAAATGGAATTGCGTTCGCGAAAAATTGGCCGAAAAATAAAACAAAACAATACAATCGGCATCATGTGAATACTCATACAAGAATTACATACATCGTCACGCTAATCACCTTTGGGAAGAAAATATATGACATGCGATTTATGCGCTCTCACGCTGGCGGCCGCGGGGAGCATATTCTAATCGCCGTGAAATCACCTGCTTGCTAGGTGTATGAACCATAGGAATCAGTCATTTCTCAAGCACATAGCCATACATGTAGCCCTCCATGAACTAACACGAGACCACCTCCTTTGGGGGTATGATCACGTAATAGAGCAGGCAATACGCCTGATATAGGCGATATTTACCGAAGCGTCAAAGTGTCTTGACTTTAAGTGATCATGACTGATTGAATCGCGAAATCTCTGCATCTAAGAGGATATAAAAACACATGTATCGCATTGATATATATGTTATACTGATTATCTTTGTTCAATCATTCATTAATGGTCTGACGAATATAGACTCTACGACCCTTATGCGTGATATGCATGTTGTTAGCTACCATATGTATTTCCTAAACCCGTAGAGAAATACAAAAATGCGTGAAAATCTGCTAATTCGCAAGTGTAAATAGGGTTACATACGCATTTTTCGTATACGTAAGCATGCAAAGTGAATATACCACATTGTAGGGAATTTGTCACAGTGCAACGAATACCAAGATCTCTCGGAAATACCATCGCACGCGCCCTCAGCGCCCACCGAAAGAGCTCGGCAGCGTGTGGCGGTAGCGCGTGGCGGCAGCGTGTTCGAGATCTTTAGGCTCGTTGGCCGGGTCATTGTTGACGGGTCGGGCTGACCGTTGACGGTGGTCGTTGGCCAAGGTCGGGTCTTGGCCGTTGGCCAAGATCGGGTAGTTGACGTTGGCCGGTCGGGTCGCCAGCCGTGGCAAGTCGGTCAGCCGGATTATGAGATGGCGTGTCGATGATATCATCACCACATCAGCGTCCGCGTCGGCGTGCGTCGGCATCACTAACGAGCCGGGTCGAAAAGCGGGTGCGGGTAGATCCGGTTTGGCCGGGTCGGTCCAGCGACTTAGTCATCGCGGCGTCATCATGACGTCGGCGGTAGGTCCTGGATCGAATCTGCGGCGTGTCTTTGCCGCAGCGTGATGCCAGCGCGATGTGGTGGCGCATGGCGGCGCGTGAGTAAACCTCCCGGCGGCGGGCACCCACCGTCCCGATCATCTCGTCGTGTAGATTCCAAATATGCAAAAATTTTAATTTGGATGTATAGAAAAATTCGAGGTGGACGAGAATGCTAGATTTTTCATAAAACAAAAAAAATTTCTCCGATTCATATGCTTTGAATTAATCCCGTGGTTAGCTCACGATACCAATTTGTTGGATACGATTTAAACGGCGCAGATCGTGTTAAAACACAAAGCATAATTTTAATGGAAAAAATGTAAATTACATTACGATTTGGAATCCATGAATGTCTTCTTGATGCGGAATTGATGAAGAACCTGAAAGCGGCGCCGAGATCTTCCCGAATGACCCTTTGGTGACAAAACTGAATGAGAATCACTGCCATTGTCTGGAAAAATATTTTACCGAGAGAAAGCGTATGTAGAAAATTGTGTATCACTTAGGGTTTGGGAGGCTTGGCGTAACATATTGAGTCCCGATCAGTACTCTCATTCTGGTAGGGCCGTACTCAAACCCTTTTGCCGACCCATAAGTTTTATTAAGCTGTATAATCTCGCTCCAATTAGACCAAGCAATCCAGTTAATTTTAATTAATAGAGGCCCGCAATAGAAAAATCTTACAATTGATCATTTTCCATGTGGGATAGCGAAATTATCTATTTATATAACTTTTTCTTTCTTTTAGATTTTTCCTTTAACTATTTTTAAAATTATATTTATTATAGTTAGGCAATTTATATTTTTCAGAGTTTGATCTTCATAATATATATATATATATATATATATATATATATATATATTAACTTTTAAACAACATATAAATAATAAAATTAATTAATAAATTATTAATATAATTATTATTTTTAAAGCTGAGAATATAAAACTAATAAGACATCATCCTAGATTATAGGAATAATTTGTTATAAATTATCTCTGGTCATAGACTCATAAAAGATAATGGATAATTGTAAATAAGTTTTGTTTTTCTTTCCTTGATTGCTTAAATCCAAATAATTTTTTGCTGTTTTTTTTTTTTTTTCGTATTTTCACCAAAAAATAAAAATATACATAAAAAAGTTGTCACCTTTACCTTTTTTCTAAAAAGAGAAAATTAGTATTAAAATTATGAGATTGAAATTTTATGACTTTTACATTTAAATCATGAACCAAAAATTTGTTTTTTAAATATAATAATTTTCATTGATTTGTTTTTTATCATCATAAAATAAAAAATAACAAACTACATAATATGTTTTGAAGAGCATATAATCCCAACATAAAGTGCATAATTGGTGTCCATCACCCTTGATTCTAATTGGTGCTTAACAAATTCATGATTTGTGGAGTTTTAGTTTCATCTGACACTTTGTTATTATGAATGTTTTTCGATCTATGATAAGAGCATTGAAACGTAAATCTAGATCTTAAAATATTCGATCGAAATCTTTTGAAAAACTCGTAGAGCTTTTGATAAAATCCATTACAGGTTTTTAAATCTATGATAAGACAGCGAAACATAAATCCCATATGATAAATTCTATTAGTCCTAAAATTCGTACTATAATACCATGACAAGACAATATGTATTTTTCATTAATATTTCATAATGGAAGATAGCATATAACATGCATGAACACAATTGCTATCCTATCTTTTTTTTTCTTTTCAAAACCTGACAATGGAAATGAAATGTAATTTTCAGTTAGAATATGCTTTTAATTTTATTATAAATCCCGATATTTTAAAGTGAGCCAGAACTAAAATTAAAAGAATTGTGGAATCGATGATGTGTCACGATTGAATTGGATCCAAAATGGTCATTGATAGATTGGTTGAACTAATCGATCAAATTCGATTTTTAAAATATCATAAATTCTTACAAGTGAAAATTTTATTTTGAAAAGAAAACTTTAAAAACCTTAATTTTTTTTTTAGATGTCCACACAGTTTAAAAAAATTTTGAAAGCAAAATATGAAGATGTAACAAAAGCTATGACTATATCCGTATGAAACAGTTCTTTCTTTTAAAATTTATTTTCCTTAAGTTCGTTGAAATTTATAATATTCATGTGAAAGAGAATAAAGATTAAAAAAGAAAACTAAGAAAGAAAAAAAAGAATTATATTAACAGTTACAGATTAGATTAATTACATTTTCATTGTGAAGAATTTTCTCGAGAAAAGTTTAAAGTGGAAGAATGGGATAATGGTGTGTTTCTCGGACAGACCAAAACGCTGCGTTTTAGAGTCAGGGCGCTGGTAGCCGGGTACTCGAGTAAAGCCTGTAAAGCGAACCGACGTCTCTATCCGTTCGGGAAAGCATCGATTCTCAGTTCCACTGTTTGGTAGCTTAGAAAATTAATACCACTACGTTTTCACTCTCAAAAACCTAGCTGCGTTTTGTTGCTGAAAAAACGATGGAGAAAATGCAATCGTGGTTTCACCTATGGCAGCGAGAATCTGCAGAAAGCCTCGTCGTCTTCGTCTTCTTCTCTGTTGGCTCAGTGGAACTCGTACGCTGCAGAGGCCAGATCCCCCGAAGAAGAGGGTTCTTTCGGCATGGGTCTGGGCTTCGATCTCGAATCTGCTGTTAGGTCCGCCAACGACACAGTCACCGGCACATTCAGCGTGTAAATGCTCTTAATTCTCAAATTCTTGGATTTGCATTCTATTAAATATCGGTTCATTTGATTCAATATAAACTATTTCATGAGCTGATTTGGGTTTTAAAGCTTTAATTTATGCATCTTGTGATGAATTTGTTGAGAAGTGGATTTTATACACTCATCAGCTGAAAACAAGATGAGATGTAAAAATTCACGCGCATTTGGATATTTGATTATAATTTAGGGTCATAATAGTAAATTGTAATTAGCAGCTGAATTTTGAGATGTTTCTATATCATCAAGTGTTAGAACTTAGAACTGATCTCGTTTTATCTCTGTCGATAAATGATCTGTGACAGCCAGTTTATTTATTGTTTCTGCGTTTTTTTTGTTATATATATAATATGTGAAATTCCAATTAGAACGAGCAGATGTGGTGACCTTTTACGGAAAAGGTCATTCTAGTTTTGGGTTAGGCGAAATGAGGTGCTTTATGTGGGAATTAAGGCTGATTTGTTAGATGCTAAATGCATAATTTTGGAGCGGATCTAGTGGTTGGGAACCTCATACCCAGAGATCTTAGGGATTTTGGAGTTCTCTATACGGTTATTGTTAAAATCACTGGAACCGTGGGCTTGTTGTTGCCACTTGTTGCAGAATCGGCAGGATTAACTTTTATAAAGAAGTAAAGAACAAGTGGTTGTTGCTAAATATAGTATGTAATTAAGGGCAGAACAACTTCTTTTATTGCTTGCGAATTATTATTATTATTTTTTGATTGGTAAAAAGCAATATATTGAACAAAGAAGAGCAAAGAAGCTCCCAAAGAGTACACTAGAGGTATACAAAAAGGGGACCCAAAAAAACCCTCTAACTCACCTATATCCCAACCATGCCAAAAAATCCACCAAAGAATCATTGTTATTAACACTATACAAGTTTGCCCATGACCACAAAGTACATAAAAAAGTAACTTTCATTCTATGACGAGGGGGTTAGTCCTCAAAAGCCGTCTATTTCTTTCTCGCCATTCGGTCAAAATAGGTAAGGGCTATCATCTAGGGGGCTTGCGGGTATTATACAATCATAATTTGGAACTTCTTTGTAGGAGTTGAGTTTTTTCATTAAAAGTTCAGAGGAATTTTATTGTCTTTTTAGCTAGAAGTTTTTGTTGTCAATAAACATCATTTGGGGGACATATATCCAATGGGACCCTTTGTTGCCTTATTAACAATTACTCTGAAGATTGCTTCTCCTCTTGTCAACTCAAGAAATCAGTGGAGTGATGTCTTTCCAAAACTCTGGGTGGGCTGGTTCCTGATGGTTTATTTTAAATTGAACATGGATGACACATAATTTAGGTTGGGCTTGCTTGATTCAGGGGGGGATCGCTATATTGTAAGACATCTTTTTTGCATTCTTTAGCGCACTTCTTGGGCTGGTAGGTTTTTTGTTTTCGAGCCCTTGTTTTGGCCTTCGGCCCCCTCTGTATATTTCGTGTATGCTTGCAGGGTTGTCCTGGCTTTCTTGGTTTGATCAATAAACTGCCTTTTATCGATCAAAAAAAATAATTTAGGTTGGGCATATGTTGAAATAATGTAACATACCATGGTATTTTAATTTTACAATGAAATAATACTGATGGGAATTTGAAAATTGAATCTCTTATCATCATCATCATCATCATCATCATCATCATCATCTCTCTCTCTCTCTCTCTCTCTCTTTCTTCTCTCTATTATAATATTAAACATTACATTGATAGAATCCATGCTTGAATTACAGTGTGAAATCTTCTTCCTGTTAAACCCCGGAACATGTTTAATTATAATTTTTCTCACAATTTGGTATCATTTGTTTGTCGTTCCTTTCTACTTGATTTTACTTTTGTTTGAAGAAAGAAACATGTGTCCCTTAAACAATATGCCTGTCAAAGAGTGAGATGGTAGCAAGCCCAGTATCAGGATGGTTTGCTTACTAATCAAGTGAAGAATTTAAGGCAGGATGTATATCGAATTTATGGTAATATTTTAGTGTTGGCAATTTCATGACTTTGTATGTGTTAGTCGTAGTAATTTGAGTTCAAAGACCAACCATAGAACAACATGGTATCAAGAATGCAGGATTGGAGCTTGGCCAAAGAACTTTTAAGAAGTTTCAATGGTAATTTGGACTCCAGGTTTCCATGCAGTTAAGTAAATGCATATTCATAGCATTTGATTTGTATTAGAGTTGCATTAGGTTGAATTACAATTCCTTTTTGTGTGGGTTTATTATACCTAAATCAGGTTAGGATTGATGCTGTTTCAGAGTCCAAATAAGGTTGCGTAGCATGAAGTGTTAATTATTTAAGCTGTTAGTGAACCACTCAAGCTGAGCAGTTGAAATAAGAGGGAGGGGTTTTCTGGTGCAGAAGGATCTGCTTGTGAGGATGAATTGCTCAATATGAGTGGTTGAGACAACTAGCATGTTTTAAGAATCTTGTGCAACTGCTTGAGGGGTTGAGCTGCTCAGCCCAAGTGGTTGGCCCTTTTTTTTTTTGGATTTTCCCCCAATTTGTTATTGTTTTCTTGGTTTTTTTTTGGGTACAGGTCTCTTGGGTATTTTATGTGCAATGGGTTTCCTTCCAAAATTGTTGCTACCCATAAATATGGCCTGATAGCCTTTTGGAGGAGTCTATCTTGCCTGGTTTTATAGTTTGCATCCTTGTGAGTGAGAGGATCTTTTCTGGGTTCTTCATGGGTTGATTGTCCGAATGTCTCAACTCAGATAAGTTCTTCAGTTTTCATCTTGCATTCGTCTTGTATCTATTTACCAGATTATCAGTGGAAATCCAGGACAAGAATGAAGTGATAGATAGATTTTGGAGGTTTATAGCCTTGGGAGGCTGCATTTGAAGTGATTTTAGAATATGCAAGGAGAAATACCTTGGTGTGACATCAAGAAAGGAGCATGAGTCCTCATCTTTGTAGTGAGTCCAGAAAGTTTGGTGGGACTCCAGACTCTTGGAGATCAAGAAGTTCAAAGAGAGGTACATAAGGGGGATTTGATCATTGATTGGTTTGTGGAACTCAGTTCTTTCTCGGATAAGACAACACCTCATGAGTTTTCTTTGATATAGTGGTTTTTTCCTTACTGAGAGGACTACTGTGGTTTTTCACCTCCAGATGAAGTTTTCCACATGATTTCGGCTACCTTCTCCTGTTGTGTGATTGTTTGTGTTTCCAAGATACAGCATTACATCATGTAGCCAAAAATTTGGAAAAATAATTAACATACAAATTGAATCTTGATCAACTTGACTGAACTGGTGGTTGGATGGACTAAAGATTTTATGTTAATTGGTTGCATCTTTCATGTTTCTCAAGTCGTTCCATAACAAACAGTACAATATCTGAACAATTTCTGTACGAGGACCACCTTTTGTTGTTATCATAATGATTTGTGCTTTGATTTGGCTGAATTTTTATTCAAACTGATGTTGTGACAAATCCTTGAAATTGGAATTCGCGAGAAGGAGGATGTTATGTGTTTGCCTTATTTCCACAGAGATAATTATCCACATTGGGAAGTCCTTTTGCAATTTTTCTTAGAAATTTAATTTGGGAAGCTGTGGAACTCTAGAGTTTTTGGTTGGTCTCCCCTTACAATATTTGGATTGTGAGTGTTTTTATAGATAAACCAGTAAAAAGCAGGAGCTATAAAATATATAGGTATCCAAAAAACAAAAGGAGCAGAAAGACCTCACCAGCCCCTTAACTGGGAGCCAACCACTCTAAAAAACCTAGAAGTGGAGAGATTTCTTCACCTTTGTACAAACTATTCCTTATAAATTAAAAACAAAGAATACTTCTATAGAATAAAGACCCATTCCTAAAAGCTATACGGTTTCTTTTTTCAAGCTGTCAAAAAATGCCTGGAAGGAACTGACTTTAAATCTTTGACCTTTTTCCCCCACAAAAAGAGCCTTTCCAGCTAAATGAACTGCCAGCCGTCTTAGGAAGACCGAGGATCCCAACCAAAGAGAGAATGATATCCTGAAAGGGTGACAATCGAACAATGAAGAAGAATGTGGTGAACTGTCTCCTCAGCGCACCGGCACAAATAGCAGTTGTTGGGAAGATGCCACCCCCTTCTTTGAAGCTTGTCTAGATTTAAGACCTTTCCCCAAGCCGCTTCCCATGCAAAAGCTGCCTTAGTGGATTGTGTGTTAATGAGCGGAAACAATATATTTGAGAATGACTGGAAACAACACAGAAACAATATATTTGGTTTTTATTGTCAGAACCCCAAATGTATTTTAATGCATTTCCACTTGTAAGTCAACTAACCTTTGAGTCACACTTGAAGGAACTAATGTAGTCATGACTTAACTTTGGATGTTGACCTTTGGGTTTGAAACCATTCATAAGGAGGATGATGGATCATTTTCAGAATATTAGGCTAATTTAGTGGATATTAAGAAATGATTATTTGAACCTTGGAGGCAGTCTGACTCTGGCGATCCCGGAAAATTTTGAGATCACTCTCAGGCATAGGCCTAGGGGGTTTACTGCCATATAAAAGAGGCAAAGGATGTAATCCCACATGTTTGATGTGCTGGTTGGCTCCTTATAGACTTAAAAATATATTCTATGGTGTAGAAAGCAAGACAAAAGAATTGGAAGAATGAATTCCCTTGTATTTTTCATTGATCAATTGTGAATATATATATCTAGTCAATCTAACCTTCCTAATGATTACAACTCCTATAAAGTGAGTTTCCTAATAGATTACAACTCTATATGTAAAGTAGATATATCTTTATAACACTCCCCTAAGTTGGAGCATAGATATTAATCATACTGACTTGTTACATAGATAACTAACTTGAGTCCCCCATTTAAAACCTTTGTGAAATGTCAATCCGATTTGGAAATTTATAGGTCTTGCGTATCTTGTAGAAATCAAGTCGAGTTGTATTTTCTCATGAGCGAAATAATACCAGGTCTATGCCAATGTACTTAGTTTGTTCATGGTATACCGGATTAGAAGTAATATGAAGGGTAGCACAGTTGTCACACTAGAGTTTTTCTTTGGGGCCCCAGTGTCTTGTCTGGCTCCGTCCCAGGATTGGTAAAATATATGATCTCTGTCTGGTTGTATTAAACCATTTCTATGTTCATACTTTGCCTTTAGATCGAGATCTGACAACTTTGTTTTGCTTCTTCTTGTGAGGCCCCAGATTCCACTCAAACAAGAACCACGATAACACATGGTGGACCTCCTGTCCTCCTTAGATCCGGCTGATCGGCATCAGTGAAACACTTAGAGTCCTATTATGCCCGTGATTACTTTATAAAATGCCACGTCAGGGTTCTTTTCAAGTAACATGAAATGCAATTTGCTCAGTAAAGCTAGTAGGGCGTAATCTTTGGCGCCTGGCTTGTTGATTGAGTGTGCTGATATCAAGGCGAGGCTGCCAAAAGTAGATTCGAGTTTCAACTAGTCTTTTATATCTCTCATGATCCTTAAATGTTTTGCCTTCTCTAGTAAGGTGAATGCCTGGAACCATAGGAGAATTGCATGGTTTTACCTCCAACTTTCCAGTCTCAGACAATAGATCAAGCACATATTTCCTTTGAGATAAGAAGATTCCATGTTTAGCCGCCTGCTTCAATGCAAAGTATCTTAGCATCCCAAGAAGTCCTTTGTATGAAGTGGCTCGAAGAAAGGACAGAGATGAGATACCTTTAGAGTCACCCTTAGGCATGGAACAAAATTTAGCGAAATATCGCCGATATTTCGGTTATCAGTGGAGGTCGACACGATATCTTCCACCGATAGTCGATTTGATGAATTTTCGGACAAATTTCGGTGAAATCTTCGAAATATCGGCGATTTATCGGTTTTTCACCGGTATTTCCCGATTTTTCGGCGATTTCGCCTATATTTCGGCTATTTTTTGGGCGAAAAATACGCCAAAATTCTGCGGCCCGAGTTTTGAACACAGGCTGGCGTGGAGTTTGCCACCACTTCTCCACCAAGCAGCCAGGCCTCATTATATAAAGTCTGGAAATAAAACTTATATGCTCTTATTGTCGCATTATTTTTACATTATTAATTTAACATTATCGCTTGTTTTATTTTGAGAGAATCGCTTTTTATGTTTCATTTTAAAATTAAAATTAATTTGATAATATAAAATATTGAATAATTTTAATTATAAATTAATATCAATGTAATAATATTCACATCACAACTATCAAATTTAAGAAATCAACATTTATATAAAATATTTTGTATAAATAATAAAATAATCTACTTCTTATTTTAAATTTGATTAAATATGTTTAACTAAAACAAATGAAGTTAAAAAATAAAAATAAAATTTTATTTGTTAATAAATAAATAAATATAATTAATTTCTATTATCATATTATTTAGTTGATATATCTTTTTAATATTATAATATCTAATATTTGGATTTTTCATTATCTATATTTACATTATTTAGTTGATATATCTCATTTGTATTAATTAACTCTAATATATGTATTTTACTTATTTTGTCATTTTTAAAAAATTAAATATTTTCTATAAATTTTATATAATTTTATCTTACTACGTATTTTGTAAAAATATCCACTTGGAAGTATTCTGGAAATGTTCAGAATATATCAGTAAAATCCAATTCTGGATATATACGTATTCTAGATATTTGATCCTTGCCCTCGGGATAACAATATCGTCAGTATCTGTATCAACGAGAATGATACATGAATTGAGTTCACTGTAGAAGGCGGAGATTGGTCATATTTACTCTTTTTGCATACGAATTCCTCGGCGACTTGGAATTTGAGATTTACCAAAACCATACGTGGACTCATTTCAAACCATCTGAAGTCTTAGGAATAATGAACCTCAGCTTCTACTTGAGTAACAAACCCACAAGTTGCTCCCACATACACCTCCTCACGAAGGTCGCCATAAGAAAGACATTCTTAATATCAGCTGGTGGAGATCAGTTATAAGTGTGACCGAGGGGAAATAAAAGCCGAACATATGTCATCTTAGCAACAGGGGAAAAAGTGTCAGAATTGTCCACGCCATAGGTCTAGGCATACCCTTCACTGTGAACACCCAATGGCAACCAATGGCTTTCTTCAATGAATTAAGCGAAGCCAAGAGTCCATTGTTAGTCAAGGCATCCATCTCCTCTTATCATATCTCATAAGGTGTGAGGCTTTAGAAACCTGTTAGTCAAATAGAGCCAGGGATCTGATAAAAGAGAACAGAATGTGAGGATAAGTGGTCATAAGAGCAAAGGAGGAAGTGGATAGGCATTTTGGCGTTTACCTTCTGAGGAGAGCAATAGGAAGATCATCATTAAGAATTGGATCTAATATCAAAGCTTGGTGGTGGAGGGCTGGCTAGGAGTGTTAGCCCCGAGTGTAGACTGAGTGTCGGAGGATTTACTTGGCTTGAGGGATAGAAGCAGGTTTGGGAGAGACAATGGGTGAGGCAAGAGTAAAAATAAGCAAGTCTTCTTCCTCCCTCTGATGCGTAATAGTAGATGGAAGGGAAAATGGGGTGATGCCGAAGCAATCTGACATCGGTGAGCGTAAAGTAGTGTCGAGAAGAAGCGGCAGCCAACACCTACCTCTTTGAACACGAGAATATCACACAAAAAGATACACTTTAAGGACTTCGTATCAAGTTTAGAGACTTGAGACGGGGAGTCAGGAGCAAGCATGCCATCAAAATACCTTAAGATCAATAGGGAACGAATTATTTGGAAAATGGCGATGGTAGGGAAGTAGCAATTAAGAACATGAGGGCATCTGATAATAAGAAAACAAGGCGTGGAGACCTGCCGGCTTTAAAAATGTTTGGGGACATTCATTTGGAACAAAGGGGCTCGAGCAGTCTTAAGAAGATGTCTATTCTTTCTCACCGGCTACACAATGCGAGGGTGTATCAACACGCAATTACGATAGAAGGTGTATGTTGTAGCATAAAGGGTGAAAAAGATTAGACAAATATTCCTTAGCGTTATCACTTCTCAATGTTTGCACAAAGACATGAAATTGCGTTTGAATTTTGGCACAAAAGGCACTAAAATGTTAAAAATTCAAACTGACTTTTCGATTAGATAAAGCCAAGTGACATGAGAGAAATCATCCACAAAGGTAACGAAATATTTAAACCCAGTATGAGAATAAACTGGACAAAGACCCCAAACATCAGAATGAATGAATTCAAAAGGAGTAGAAGCTCGTTTATTGACTCTATGACTCAAATGCACTCAATGAAGCTCATCATATTGACACGACTCATAGTTCAATGAGGATAGGCTGCAAAATTGAGAATATAGCTTCTTCAACAAAGGGAGAGAAGGATGACCCAAGTGACAATGTAATTTGAATGGGGTAACAACCTTAGAACAAGCAACATGCATTGACACCTTTGTTTCAAGGATGTAGAGACCCAGGACTCTTTGTCATTTCTGGTGATAATCTGGCCGTCGAAAGATCACCAGATAATGATGATCGGGGAAATAATGAGATCTTGCAATTAAGTGTCTGAGTGAGTTTACTCACAAGAAATTAAATTAAAGAAATTGTGGTAGGCTTAGAATAGAGGTCGAAGTGATTAGAGGAATTCGGATGAATTGTCATGGCCGGGACGCGAATGTTGACTTGAAATGCAAAGGAGTAATAGTAGAGGTAGAAGCGTTTCTATGACTAACCAGAAACCCTCAAGAAGAGTTATATGTCATTATTTCCATAATCCAGGACATGTACGACAACAATGTAGGAAGCTGCAGAATAAAAATAGAAGATTTCAGTCTGTTCATCATCGAAATCACTTCAATCTACATCTACTTCTATCAGTACACTAGTCGAGTTAGGTAAAACTAACACATGTTTTATTTCCTCTTCCTCCACATGGGTCATTGACTCTGGAGCCACCGACCACATGACAGGTAATTCCAGTTTATTTACTACGTTTCTGATGATGAACAGATTGAAATCTTATATTTTTATTCTGCAGCTTCCTACATTGTTGTTGTACATGTCCTGGATTATGGAAATAATGACATATAAGCTATTGCTTGGGGTTTAAGTTGATCGTAGAAGCGGTCCCAGCTTCGAATAGGTGCTTTGAAAGTTCGAAAAATACCAAAAAATAGGATCTTGCAAGGAAAAGGACCACCTTTCCACAAAAAACACCTCGACTGAATGGATTTTAGCCCTAGAAACCACAAATCACCTCTGGATGCTGCTGGATCATAGATGAAAAATTCATCCCTAGTAAATGTAACTCTGTATACGTATTTATTAAATGTAGTGAGAATGAGTCTCCTAGTATTCTAAGGTTAAAGCCAATTCATCTCAGCCTCAAGCTAGGACATGCATCACTTCTACTCTAAGATTGGGCCTGGAGCTAAAAATTTCCATAGGAAGATGGTGGACTAAGGGTTATGGAATTTGATCCTAATTGCTTATTCTCCAAGGCTATCAAGGATCACTCCATGGCCAACAGAACAAGATCCTGAACTTAGTTTTTATTCAAAGACTCACTCTTTTTCGTCTAAAAGCTGCATCTGTTGAAGGGCTGACACATTTATGATGTTGACAACAATCTTTCTGTTATACTTTTAATTACCAGCATCACATTGCATACCAGTCTTTCATAAGTTTAGTTCCCAAAAGTTTCTTGATTGATTGATTGTATCTTCCCTGCTTGCGAGTGCATAAGGCTTTGGTTGGCTGTATGTTAAAGAACCAGGTATATGATTGGCTTTCTGATATTTTTTTTCTTCAGATTATTTTTGAAATAAAAATAATCACTTTTCTATACTTTTCATGTCCTACTAGGAGATTCCATGGGTTAGATGGGAAAATCACACTCAGAAGATCATGATGAACATTTTCTTTGGTGGAATGTCATTACTATTCATTTGGAGGGTTGATTAAATGATTTGTTTTTAACTATTTATTTTCTCTATTTATTTATCCAAAATTCGCTTTATTTTGGTACCCTGTTCAGGTTTCAAAGGAGTAAGAGATTTACCTGTGAACATCCAGTCTGCCACTAGTAATGTCCCTTCTGGAAGATCTCTCATGTACTTTGGTATATTCCTGGCAACTGGGGTGTTCTTTCTTTTTATCGCATTCACCATGTTCCTACCAGTCATGGTGCTGATGCCTCAGAAATTTGCTATATGCTTTACCATTGGATGCTCCTTTATCATTGGGTCATTCTTTGCACTGAAGGGTCCAAAGAATCAGCTAGCTCACATGTCGACAAAAGAGGTCTATCATCTAGATTTCAGATATTCATTTTTGTAAAAGGATGCTTTCTCAATGAGATAGAAGATTACATTATTTTGGTTTCCATATCTAATGGTTTATTTTCTCCTACATTATTTCTGCAGAGACTTCCTTTCACATTGGGATTTTTAGGCTGTATGGTAGGTACAATTTATGTGTCGATGGTGCTTCACAGCTACATTCTCTCTGTGCTTTTCTCTGTGTTACAGGTATCATAATTCACGCATCCAATGATTTATATACCCTTTTAAAGCTTGGGATCTTTCTTTCTTTAGTTACTGTATCTCTTTGTTCATTGAAAATTATTTTTTCACCATTGATTTTCTCAAAAGAAGTTATACAACTTCCATGGATTTATATAGATCTCTTGAAAACAGTAAATTTTCTCATCTAACACCGATATTTCTGTTTGATCAATTCTTATAGGTTCTTGCATTGGCATACTATGCTATCTCCTACTTTCCTGGTGGATCTGCAGGGCTGAAATTCCTTTCATCGACTTTGACCTCTTCGATATTGAGATGTTTTGGCAGGTGACCATTATATGTGTGTGCATAATTTTTTTATCTTGATATGGAATCTCCTTCTCATAACTGCAAAATAGAATGACCTGAGATACACTGTTGCATAGAAGCCATAGTCATTCTTAAAGCTCTACCCTTTTCATGTTTGTCTGGAACTTGATTCGGAAGAGGAAACATTCTAATGTACCAAAAAATTTTCATGATGAATGAACAATGAAACTGGATGGTCTTCTGGCACAATAATTTGAAAACAAGGGGATTGATATTGTTCCTATTTTGATGTAATGATGGTAAGGTACTTAGGTGACGTTTGTTTTTTTTACTTAATGTCGAATAAAACTTTTCGAAGCTTAATATCGAATAAGACTTATGCAAAGACAAGATAAGCTGTTTGCTTTTTAATATGATAATGTAGAGTATTTATTAACCATAAGTATTGCCCTACCCGCCCTGTCCTTAATGGTGATTTATTTGCTGAATCAGAATTTTATTTTAACTGTCGAGTTTACTTTCAAACCGAGACTGTTCGGTATTGTTATTTCCTCCGACCCGACATATTTTTAAAATATTTTTTATTTTTTTATCTTTATACTTTAATATAAATAATAATTATTATTATAATGTTTTTTAATAAATAATTTATAAAAATTTATAATATTTTTATTTTTATGAAATATATTAATTTTAATATAATAAAAAAAAACAAATATAAAAGTAAAAAAAATTAAATGTATACAGGACGGGTTTGATAAATTTTCCATTCTTACTAACCCGCTTTGTCCCGTCCTATTTAATTTTTTAAATGGCAGATTCGGTAATTAAAACAAACTGCTACGAACCCTATCTGTTGTCATCCCAAGAATGAGCCATTAAGTAAATTCTCCTTTTAATAACAGAGTAGTTTTTTTGTTAAAGGGAAGATATTCTTTTTGAATAGAAAAAATAAAATATTTTCGTTTTTTCTATTCATAATTTTTTTTAGAAATTTCAGTAATAAGGGATGAAAAATTTAAAAACAAATATTATCGCCGGAAAAGCTCTAAAAGTTTGTTTAGCTTAAATAAAAGTCAAAACAAATAGTTTCAAGGAATGTTGCTGAGCTTCTCCCTTTCAGATTGGTTGTGGAATGAAGTTGTAATTTGAGTAAGTTACAGCAAAGGCTTTTCATCTAGACGAGACCAGATATTTGAACAGTCTTCAGGCATTTCCCTGGAAGATCAGAGTTTCCAAATTGAGAAATCAAAGGCTTTTCATACTTTAGATCTGCAGATTTTATATTTCCAAGGAACATGGTAGTGGAAAACAGAAACTCAGATGAAACTGCATCCTTCCTGGTTGGTTGATATTTTTTTATAAATAAAAAGGATTGAAAGATATTATGAAGTGTTTATTGAAGAAGTGGAAGTTTCACACATCTCAAACTAAAGTGCTTTTAATGAAAATGTTTTTTTGAAAAAAAAACCATGTATTAAGTTCAAGTTTATTTTAGGAAGTATTGTAGGTGAATTTTAACGTTTCTTTAAAACACAAATTACTTAAATTGTTTAATAACAATTAGATTTTACTTTCTTTAAAAAAAAAGCAATTAGATTTTACTTTGAATTTTAAACACATTCTTCTGCCAAATTCTAATATAAATTTTTTTTTTTCAAAATCTGAGGGGGCATTTGCCCCACTAAGTCCCCTTGTTAGAAGGCGTTTCAAAATCACTATCAAATAATTTTTTTTTTTTTTCAAAACAATCTGATTTTTCAGAATATTTCTTCCATTAGAAATGCTTTTTAAAATTTTATAAAACAAAAAGATAAATTAAGAATATGTTTGACAATGGTTTTAGGAAGTGTTTAAAAAGGGGAAAAAAAAATGAGCACTAAAGTGTTTGCTCCTCTCAACAGTCACGAGGGAAGGATTTGGCTAGTCGTTCACTTGAGGGTTCATAGGATTATTTGGGGTGATTTAGGGGTGACAATTTGTGTCGGTGTCTCATGTCAATATATAGGTATTTCATTATATTTGCTAACCTAAATACATTACGAATAATAATCATATAAAAAATAATAAATTTAAATACGATCCGATTAGTAATTTGGGTAACACAAAATATATAACCTATTTATCAATTTGATTATTTAAAATAATATGAATTGTAATTAATCCATCAATATTTAATACAAATAACCAATTAAATGAGTCAATCTAGATTAAATATTAATTTATATAATAATTAAACATGACGATATGGATGAGATTCATGTTATGTGGATTGACACAAATATAACTTGTTTATTAAATAGGTAATACAAGTCAACATGAATTTGACTAAAGCATGATTTTATTCGATACAAACCCATTTGACCCAAACACCCAAACACGATTTTATTTAATACAAACCCGCATATAAATATATTAGGTTCATGTTGCGTTAACGGGTGATGTCAAATTTTGTTTGTAAGACCTAGAGGTGAACACTTGTGGGTTATATATTTAAAAAAAAAAAGAGATTAGATACATATATATATATATATATATATATATATATATAGAGAGAGAGAGAGAGAGAGAGAGAGAAATCTATTTGAAATGATTCATAATTCCATCAAACACTTTATTTGCTATGACATACATGATACATGACAATACGACTCGACTAAAACATTTATTTTATTCGGAGCACAAACCCACTTGACCCAAACACCCAAATACGATTTTATTCAATACAAACCCGCATATAAATGTATCAGGTTCATGTTGCGTTAATTGGTCATGTCAAATTTTGTTTGTAAGACCTAGAGGTGAACACTTGTGAGTTATATATTAAAAAAAAAAAAGAAAAAAAAAGAGAGATTATATATATATATATAAAGAGAGAGAGAGAGAGAATCTATTTGAAATGATTCCTAATTCCATCAAACACTTTACTTGCTACATTACATACATGATACATGTATGTTGCTTTCAAGTTCAACCCACCAAATCCCCAAGTGCCAAAAAGAGATAAAAGCTTTGTGACAAACATTACAACAAAAGAGATAGACATAGAGTCTTGGCTCACTCTTTGATACTGATGGGATGATGGGGTCGCTCCGTCCCGAACCTGTCCTATTGCCACGAGAAAAGCTACAAGAAAAGAAAATTGAATATAATAAGCTTGGTTGCATGGTCTTTTCCCCCACCATACAATCCCATCACCTCTATTTTTAATAATGTATATAAAATATAAGGGACCATGACCCCGAAAATAAGGAGATAATTGGGACATGAAAATGGACATTAGGGGGGTGGTGATATCAGATCCGATCCGACACTGCCTTGTTTTTTTATGATATAATTATTGAAAGCATTATAGTTAAGAAGACAAAAGAGATGGAAGTGGAGGGTTGAATGATCTTTTGATATAATTTAAAGGATTAGGAGTAATGAAAACAATATTAATATTAGGAGATGGTGAGCTTACGATGGAAATCATTAAGGGTTCAATTAGATAATATAAGATATAAATGGCCTGCCATATGTGACAAGTCAAAGATGTATAGGTCATTTTTTTTGAGCCCTTTATAATTATTCTTTTGTGTTTAATGCAAAATCCACCATTACAAATTTTCTTTGTTGGTTTTTTAATAATATTTATATATGATATTTTAACAATATTGTAAAATCTGGAAAAATTAGAAAATTTCAAAAATGGCAAATGATAATAATAAATAAATTGCAAATGGTTATAATTCTTGTAAATTTTCTGGGGATCTTTGACGACAAAACAGATCAGAATGTTAAATTTTTCTTATGAAATCTTAATCCATCGTTAAAGTTTCGCTGAATTTCGAGACAATCAGAATTTTCTTACGAAGCCAGAAGTCACAAATGACTTGGTAATGAGATTTCAAGAAAATTTCAAGCAGTGAACGATTTAAACCAGTTTCAATTAAAATAAATTGAACGGAAAGAAATAAACTGCTTTGACAGAACGGACTCAACGAGTGATGGACATATGGCAATGCGACCATGATCCAAACTTGGGCCAGATTAAATAAAGATAAGAACAACAAAAAAAAATAAAGAAAAGGAGAAGGAGACATGTGGCTGGAGAAGAGAAAAGGAAAACAAATAAAGAAGGAAAAGAAAGAAAGGAAGGAGGAGGGGAGAACAGGCAGAGAGTGAACGGAGAGAGAGAAAGGAAAAAAAAAGTTTTTTACTTCTCTCTTAGATTTTTGGAGATCGGGTCATGGGTTTTCATCGGAGCAAAAGGTAAAGTCGATCCATGCATCGAGAGCTACGCGTGGGTAGCAAAATCTTGGAGTTTCGTCAAACTCCACGAGGTAGGGAATTTTACTAGGATTATTTTTAGCCTAAAGGTCATTTAATGACATGGGCGTTCTTCTCGGGCAAAACTGGTCAGGTGTTTTAGTGTCCCAAGATTGGATTGAATATTTGAAATTTTGGGATTAGTTCCTGCAGCCTCGACTATGTCAAGATTTGGTTTTGATCCCGGACCGATGTCTCTGTTTTGTCTAGTTTTTCGGTATCACAATAATTTGTTGATGAATGGAACCAAAAATGGTTCATGGCCGTGAAGGGACCGAAAGGTGCCCTGTTTATGTGGGTCCGAGATTTGGGCCATTTTGTGTGTTATTGTTGAAAAAAAATAAATCACATGCTATTGTGTGTAAAAATCATGTTAATATATACTTGCTTGATGTATTAACATGAAAATTGTAATGAATGAAAATTATATGTAGAAAATATAATTATCCGAAATTTATCAATGTTGCATATAACTCTTATTGTGTATGTAACATGACATAGCATGAAATGACATATTCTTACTTCATATGCACTCGTAGAACATCAAAGGCCAAGTCGAAAGGTGCATAGTATCATATTCCACCACTCGTGAATGTGTAGTGAGTTCGGAAATTGGGACAACGTCCAAAATTGAAACTCACAGATGCATAAAATAATAATAATAAATTTCGTGTGTTTGAGTGAAACAAGATGGGGTGGATCGCCCCAGGGTGAAAGACCCAAATTTTATTCTTACGTATTATACGATTTAAAGGTTTAAAGTTCGCGAAAAGCCGCCGGGCGCGCGCTGCCTCGCGCGGTGAGACTCCTAAAATTCCATGCACCCAAATAAACACACGGGATTGGATAAATTTAAATGAATATCGGGAGTATTGTCCAATGGTTAGATCTACATTGGGTGAAACACCAATGACCGGTTTTCACACTCGACATTCGCAGATGTTAGACTCCTGGGCAGAGCACGAGAGTCTCATCTCATGCATGACATGAAATATTCCATAGGATTGTATTTTTATGAATGGAATGTGGTTAGGATGTATGTCCGTTGTCATTGCATGCATTCGAAGGGAAGTAGCCTTTATAGGAGAATTTTTCTACTGGGTATTGCTCACCCTGCCTGACCCTTCAAAGTACGTGGGTACAGGAGACGCATAATTCGATGAGGTCGTGATTAGAAGGAGGCCATGTGTGACCTTGATATTTCCTTCAGAAAGCATTTTGTACAAAAGAATTTTAACTAAGTTCCTTTTGGGACTATTGTCTGGCAAATACTCAAGTTTAGACTTATAAGAAGAGTACACAAAGTGATCTGACTCTTACTTAACCTGTAATTATGTTTTATTCTCATATTTTAGAATTAAATGTGAATGAATGGGTCCTTGAAGGGATGTGTATATTGTGATATGGATGTATGGACTTCGATGATCAATACTACTTTTATTGAGACCCTAGATGGGTTATGATTATACTGTTATACATGTTGTATGTTGGGTAGAGCTCCCCAAACAAAGGAGACTCTGCCCGATTTTTGTGAAAATATGGATCCTGATAAATGGGACACAATAGTGTTGTATCGGGTCACCCGAAATCTATAGGAATTCTGTAGGTTGACGGGTTGTCAACGGGACCCCCGGATTTGGGGTGTCACAGCTTGGTATCATAGCCTAAGTTAACGATTACCTAGGAACTCGGGTGGGGGTATCCACCAGTGTTTTCAGATATTGACTTGTCATAGCTGAGTATCGAGAGTTAGGTATACAAATACCTGTGGATTAGTGGGCATGGTCAGAAACACATCATTGTATGCATTGATTGCTTTTGTGTTCTAATATGTTCCATGGGAGATGTATTGTGGCTGTGTGAATATATATGATAGAATGTATAGAAATTCAAAGAACACTAGGTTAGCAAACGTAACTCATCGGTTCTAAACGAATAACCATGATTATGTAGGAATGGTTATTTATTAGTTTTTGGCATTATGCACCATTAAGGTGATAAATGAAAAAGAAGGTGTCAAGGGCGAATGTAGAGGGGGTCAGTCCATGGGGCAAGAAATGACCACCGCCTGTTCGATCAATAGGCCTGCTGAGGCCATGGTGTTGGGTAAATGGTCGCCATTGCACAAACTAGTGCTGGGGTCATAAAGCAAGAATCAATGGTTTATAGCACATCATCCTTCTACATTCACCGAGGAGGGATCCAAAGTAGAAACATCATCGGCTCCGACAAGGGGCCGAGAGGATTTTGGAGGCTATGGAGATTACCTCCGATGCTACGAGGATCAGGCTAGCCACATTTCGGCTAGAGGGTGAGTCCCAGATATGGCGGGATTGTGAGTTAGAGATCTCAGGGATTTTACTTACTGTGGACCTGAGGGTCACGGACATATCGGAGCTCGATGTCATCCTTAGGACGGATCGCGACGGTACATCAAGTCATCATACCGATCGCGGATAGCAGAGGATTACCGCCACGGTGGGATGGTATTCGTGTGACCTTTCAGGGGGAGAAGCATGTTGCTTTACCCCAAATCGTGCACGACTCTAAGTGGAGTGGACAATTGATGGGTTGGCTAACAAGCCTTACCCTAGAGGATGAGGGGAGACAGGATTTGGGTCTACCTCTGGTGGTTTGCGAGTATGAGGATGTCTTTTCGGATGAGCTACCGGGATTACCTCTACACAGGGATGTAGACTTTGTTATTGAGTTACACCCTGGTACGTTGCCCATTTCTATGACTCCTCATAGGAGGGCACCAGTTGAGTTACATGAATTCAAGGTTCAATTGTAGAAATTCTTGGACAAGATTGATTAGACCGAGCACTTCACCATGGGGCGCTTGCTCGTTTGGTATTAGCATGATGTACACTTTCGACCGTGTGCTGATTACAAATAGCTTGAACAAGGTTACGATTACACAGGCATGGGGCGCAACACCCCAAGATAGACCTTCGCACCGGTTACCATCACTTGAGAGCAGGGGAGAGCCGACATCCCCAAGCATACCGCTAGACGGGTATGGGCATTTCAAGCTCACAAAGGATGCCTTTCGGCTGACGAATGCTCTAGCGGCATTCATGATCTCATGGCTAGGGTTTTCCAACCTTATTCGACCGCCTTTGTGGTCTTTGTTGATGCACATTCGATCCTCCTAGTATGAGAAGGAGCATGAGGATCATTTAAGGATTGTTCTCTAAGCACTTAGGGACCATCAGTTGTATGCCAAGTTCGAAAATGAATTTCGCTTATTGAGTGTGAAATTTTCGACACGTCGTGTCGGGCCGCAGTGTGTCAAGAGACCCCGAAAAGGTTGAGTTATTATGAGCTGGGAGAGGCCAAGTCGCCTTCAGATATGCGCTGGGATTGAAGGTGGTACTACAAGAAGTCGATCGAGGATTTCTCCCAGCTTAGCAAAGACTTTTTTTATGACAAGATCGACCCTAAGGATCAAGTTTGAGGAATGACCTGTATGAGAAGGCATTCTAGGAGTTGAAAGGGAGGCTTACTTCAGCTCCTATTCTAATAGTCTCAAATGTGACGAGGTAAAACTGTAATCGTGGATGCCTTGACCTGACCGGGATGTGTCTGATGCATCCAGAGGGTCAGAGCTTATGGTTCCAAATGTACTAAAGAATCAAGGAGCGCACTACCCACATGATCTAGAAAGGCGCCATAGTCTTTGCCTTTTAAAGATTTGGCGCCACTACTAGACAAGAGCAAATATAGATTTCGTAATCACAAGAGTCTGACGTATATTTTCACACGGTAGGACCTCTACATGAGGCAACGCAGATGGATGAAGTATCTGGAGGACTATGACTTCACTTTGCATTACCATCCTGGTAAGGCAAATGTAGTGGTTGATGCGCCTAAGCTCCAAGTCATGGGAGTAATCGCTAGTGTAGCCTTCCCTGGAGTGGCGTATGCTCGACCAGGACAAATGGCCGCGCAGTGATAGTGATCGCCCGTGGAGCACTAAGGAGCTCGTAGCTACGCCATCCCTATTGAGCCGTGATTGAAGTCACAAGGGCGGTGACGAGATATCGCTCCATCGTGGATCGGGCATACCAAGTACGAAAGACAAAAAAGTCAGCTATCCACACATATGGTAGTTTTTGGTATAGGGGATGGGTTGTGGTTCCCCGGTTGACTGATTTGAGAGAGGAGATCCTCAAGGAGTTCCACTGCTCTCAATTTGTTGTGCATTCAGGTGGCACGAAGATGTACCGTGATCTTCGTCGCCAATATTACCGAGTGGAAATGAAGCAACATTACAGCTGTCGACAATGCCCCATGTGTCGCAGTAAAGGCTGAGCTTAAGCCAACAAGGCTACTCCAAATGATCGAGGTAGTTGAGTGAAGGGAGCATGTCACAATGGACTTGTGACCTGACTTTGTCACGAACACCACGGAGGCATGATGTGGTGGGTACCAGGACCCACTCACTAAGTCGCTCATTTTCTAGCTTCAGGCGGATGACTCCAAGACGAGATTTATGCCGGTTGTATATTCGAGAGATTGTCCTGGCTACATAGAGTACCAGTGTCCATAGTATGGGACAAGGATCCTAGGTTTACAATACACTTTCAGAAGAATTTCCAAAAGGCCATGGGGACACAGTTGACGATGAGCACTGCGTTTCATCCACAGATAGATGGTCAGTCGGAGGGGACCATACAGGTTTTAGAGGACATGCTACGAGCATGTGTCTTAGATCTTAAGGGTAGTTGGGAGGAGCACTTGCCCTTAGTGGAATTCTCCCACAATAATAGTTATCAGACGAGTATACAGGTGGCATCCTATGAGGCTTTATATGGGAGGCCATGTCGATCCCATATTTGTTGGACAAAGGTGGGAGAGAGTTCCATCACTGGCTCGAACCTGATTAGAGACACCTCTGAGAAGGTAGGTTTGATACGGAAGCGTTTTCTTACGGCTCAGAACCGGCAGAAGAGCTACACCGACAAACAACATCAACCTCTAGAGTTTGAGGTGGGTGATCACGTCTTCTTGAAGGTGATGCCTAAGAGAGGAGTGGCAAGATTCGGTAAGCAAGGGAAGTTAGCACTGAGGTATATTGGGCCCTTCGAGATACTCGAGAGGGTGGGCACAGTTGCTTAATGGTTGGCATTACCGCCGAGTTTATTAGGTGTCCATGAGGTGTTCCACGCCCCATGCTCCTCGAAGTATACCCGCATCCATCTCATGTAGTGGATTAGGAGGGATTGCTGATACGTATGGCACCTAGAGGAGGGACCGGTGCGTATGATGGATAGTCGGGATCAGGTTTTGCGACGCAAGACCGTGAGGCTAGTGAAGGTGTTGTGGCAACACCGAGGAGTGGAGAAGGCAACATGGGAATGCGAGGACATGATGCGTGCCACCTATCATTTCCTATTTGAGGATGAAAGTACGTTTGTCTAATATTGGGAGTCTAATATTGGAACTAGAATAACTATTGCATATGCATGTGTTTGTGTGTGCAAGTGTGTGTGAATTTCAAGGACAAAATTCTTTTAAGGGGGGAAGAATGTAAAACCCGGGAAAATTAGAAATTTTCAAAAATGAAAAAATTATAATAATAATAATAAATTTCTAGAACAATGTAAAAGTTAGTTCTGTAAAATTCCCTAGATCTCGAATGACGTTAAAACAATCGCGCCAAGCAAATCTATCTTGTGAAATCTAGTGACCTAGAAAAAGTTTCGCTGAATTCTCGACATAATCGAATTTTACGAAGCCTGCAGTGAGTTGTCAAGGATCTACAACTACATTTTTACGAAAATCTTGGAAGTCAGGGAATGGCTTGAACTAAGTTCAATTAAAATAAATTGAACTGAAAAGAAATAAATTGTTTCGGGGCAAAAGCGGACCCGAATGAGTGATGGACACATGACACAATGTGGGTCATGTATCCAAACTTAAGGATTAAATAAGGATAAGAACAATAAACAAAAAAAAATAAAGAAAAAGAAAGAAAAAGGAGAAGGAGACATGTGTCTGGAGAAGAGAAAAGGAAAACAAATAAAGAAGGAAAAGAAAGAAAGGAAGGAGGAGGGGAGAACAGACAGAGAGTGAACAGAGAGAGAGAGTATAAAAAGGTAAAAAAGTTTTCCGCTTCTCTAAGATCTACGAATATCGCCATGGTTTTCGTGAGCAAAAGGTAAAGCCTGTCCACACATCAGAAATTTCACGCGGCATTCAAAATCTTGAATTTTTAACAAACCCTACGAGGCAGGAGTTTTGCTACTTTGATTATTTTTAGCCTTAAAGGTTTAATTACATGTGGGCGTCTTCAGGCGTAAATCGGTTTGCGGTGTTTTAGTCCCAAGATTTTTGGGGACTGAATATTCAAATTTTAGGATTAGTTCCCAATCCCGACTAGTTTGAGATTTGGTTTTGATCCCTGGACTCCGATGTCTGGGGTTTTGAGTTTTGCAGATCACAAGAATTTGTTGATGCATGTGGAACCAAAAATGGTCTTATGGCCATGTATAGGGACTCGAGAGAGGTGCCCTGTTTATGTGGGTCCGAGATTTGAGCCATTTTGTGTGTTATTGCTGGAAAATAAATAAATAACATGCTATTGTGTGTAAAAATCATGTTAATATATACTTGCTTGATGTATTAACATGAAAATTGTAATGAATAGAAATCATATGTAGAAAATATAATTATTCGAAATTTATCAATGTTGCATGTAGCTCTTATTGTGTATTGTTGACCGACCAAAACGCATATACAAATTTAGTTGCACAATTACCAAAGGACTATTGTCTAACTCTTAAACTCCGCACCATAAAAACTTGTTGAATTCAAAAATCTCCTAGAGTTAATCATTTTTAATTTTGGTTTTGGCCCATATACTCGCAAGTGCACAGGTCGATGGCACAAATGGATTTAAGTCCGTATATCGATCCCACAGAGATCTCAAGAATTTTAAAACTAACTACCCTGACTACTCAAGCTCCATACTATTTGGACCATAAAGTGATATTGGGGTCCAGCTTAAGAAGCTGGAAATTATACTAGCACGAGTAAAATAAATGAACAATCAAATGAACTGGAATATAAAGAATAAAGAATAAAGAATAGTTAAGAAAATAAATGGACACTGAATAATTATCTTTCAGAGGACACATCAAGTATACTGCTATAGTGAAGTACCAATTCCTGTAGTTAATACTGATAAAACTTCTTGAATATTTCAGGTTTTAAAATCTGTCCAAGGCGTTTAGGCAAAGAAAGCCGATCTCTCCACACTCCACATTTCATTATCTAATTTTTCCAGATTCTTTCGAAGACAGGGAATGAGATAACTACTTTTAAAAGGAATTTCCTTAATCTGGGTATTTTTCTTTCGCAATACTTCATACCCATTTTATGGACTGTAAACCTTAGCTCCCAAGTTATCGGTCAAGCAAGGATATACAACTTCCAGGATACTCTTCCTCGAAATTAGAATAGATCACCCTCTCCTTGATTAGATCTCTTAACACGGATTGGCCTCACTATCCCGACCGAGGTGAACTTCTTTGCTTACGAAATTGATAACTCTCAACTCGCTTCTGATTTCAAGTGAGAAGAGGATTTACCTAAGTAACTTACAAAGCCTGGCTGGGGACTTAATAAAGAAAGTTAATATACCTTCAAAGAATGTTCACAACTCTCGTGAATGTCTTCCGTGGTTACCGGGAGGACCTCCTTGAAATCGTGAAAGTAATGAAACAACAAGTCTTAAACGGGTATAAAACTGATATTCGGGATCCAGAAACATTAAACCCAAAACCGTGGCGACTCATAAATCGAAATTCATAAGTCGGAAACGTGATTACAGAAAGATAATTTCTGACTATAGCATTCACTTAATGGAAGCTGGATTCCTCAATTACTGAATTACACGCTACAGCATTCCTCTGATCATAAGAATAACTGCAATTCGAAACTGAAAAGTCGAATTCCAGAAATTTGTCTGAACTTCAAACATTCCAGGTAGTAATTTGAAAAGAATAGAATTTCGTGATTCGCCTTCGCTTCAAAAAACGATAACACCTGCATCCAAAATAAAACGAAAAACTAACGATAAATCTAATCAAATCTCTAACTACCAACATTGAAGAAAAAGAAAAGAAAAGAAAAGAAACTAAAGGAAAATAAAGAAATGAGCCTTCAAATACCTAGACCTCTCGTCTGTCGCCGCCTGGGCCGCTTTCATCCGTACCGCTTATTTATAAGGTTTCAGTCAGCCCTAATTCCAATGCGCTTTTGTGGATTCCAAGAGTGGATTGGCCCAAGCCATCGCTCGTCACACTCAACTCCTTTGTCGTGACATCATCCATGTCGCGACATCGATCTCACGCTGACATCAACGAACTCTCAAATGCCTTTAATCCGATGTCTTTCCGATGTTGCGACATCGATCCCTTGTCGCACATCACTTTATGCCTTTGCGTGTTTCTTAATTTTCTTCCTCGATGTCGCATATCGATATCTTGTCGCGACATCGCCTCAAGTCTTCGCGAATCTCTAATCGAGTCGCTCATGATGTCGCGACCTCAATCTTTGTCGCGACACGCTTTATGTCTGAAGCTTCATCGTTGCTTTTGCATCGCTGACTTTAGTCTTCTCGTCATGATAACAATTTTCCGCTTAACTCACCATCCTTCCAAACCCGGGCTATAGCTTCGCTTATTCTCTTGTCGCACCTCCATCCCCGAAGGCGGCATCAACCCTTAGTTTCGCTCAATCCTCACCGCTTATCTGCGGACTTCGCCGCGACCGCATCAAATTTCTTTCAAGATTCCTGATGTCGCCGACAAATTACCCAGGGAAGCGGATGTCGCGACCTCTTCACTCACCGTTGTCGCGATCGCTTCTCGTATTAGTGTCGTATAAACAATTAATAACATCCGTATGTCGCGACATGAAGTCTTCCTCTTCATTTCCTAGTTGCTTCACCTCGCATTTTTAACGTCCAACCGCTCGTTTCAAGTGCTTCGCTCGACGAGTTTCACCGCTGCAACCTGATATGCATTTTGATTGCTGTCAAGGCTTCACGACATTCTATCCTTTCATCTTTGTGCGCCTTTTCTACTGCACCTTGCTTCAGCCACTTATATCATTAACGCTCATCCACCTGTTGCATTTTTCCACTACATTTTCTTCTTTCTTTTATACTCCCTGCAAATAACAAATTTGGTGAGTTTCTTCATATTTTTGCATCTTAATTATTCCTTTTTACATTAAAATCAAACAGAAAAATGGACTAAAAATAGATGACTTTTAAGCTCATCATGTATGTAACATGACATAGCATGAAATGAGATAATTACATTTCATATGCATGGTAACATCGCGTCAAGTCGGGTGTGTGCATGGTATTGGTTATTCACCATTGTGAATGTGTAGTGAGCTCTGAATTGGGACAACGCCTAAAATTAAGACTCTGTGTGCATAAATAATAATAATAAGTTTCATGTGTTGGGTAAAGCAAGATGGGCAGATCCCCCACTCCCGTGATGAAAGACCCAAATTTTATTCTCGTCACCATATGTATCCAAAGTGATGAAAGCTCTCGCGAAAGTGCTCAAGGCATGCGAAGCTTGCAATGAGACCCCAGAAATTCGCAACCCAAATAAACACATGGGATTGGATAAATTAAAATGAATATTAGAGGGTTGTCCAATGAGTTAAGTCATTGGGTGAAACACCACTCATCGGTTTTCACACTTGGCATTCAGATGTGTGAGAGAGTCGGTCAAGACCTTAAGCTTATAGGTAATGAGGAGTCTCATCTCATGTATGACATGAAATATTCCATATAGGATTTGCATTTCTTAATGGAATGTGGTTAGATGTATGTGATTGCTTATCAGACGCATTTAGGCTGGTATGTACTCTTATAAGAGAATTTTCTACTGCACGTCAACTCGTCATGACCCCTTCAGGCCAAGGAAGTATAGGGAGACGACACTTTGACGAGGCCGTGATTAGCGAAGGAGGCCGATGTGGCCTTGATATTTCCTTTTCAGGAAAAGTATTTGTATAAAAAATTGTAACTAAATTCTTTTGGTACTATTGTCTAAATAGTCGGGTATGTAATTATGGTAAAAGGGCCGTGATCGGACTCTTACGAACTGTAATTAAGTGTTTTATTCTCATATTTTAGAATTAAATGTGAATGAATGGTCCCGATAAAGGGATGTATATTGGGGATATGGACAGATGGACCCTATGTGGTCAATACTACTTCTGTTGAGACCTTAGATGGGTTATGATTATATTGTTATACAGCCAGACTGCAGATCCCCAAACAAAGAGACTACCCGACAGGAAAATTTGATCCCAATAAATGGACACAACAAACAGGTTATCCGTCACCCGAAATTCACATGAATTCCACAGGTTGACGAGTTGTCAACGGGACCCCCGGATTTGAGGTGTCACAAATATCGTCACACCGACTTGAAAAAAACTATATTCTTCTATTTTTATTTTTTGACATCATTCACTTTGTATATAACATTGTATTGTTACGTTCCTATAAGGATTCAAATCTAGAATATTCCGTTCATGAACCCACCATTTTTCTATTTGAGCCAACCCTTAAGGATCTATTCTTATTTATTTTTCTCACTTTTATTCATTTTGCATTGCATTGATGTATATTATGTTCTTGAATTCGATAATGAGATTTTATTCCTTCTTTTTTCTTTCTTGTCCATTTTATTTTTCGAGTGATTAAATACTCAAGGTAAAATAAGCACACCAAGATGGTGACAACCACATACTGTATCACCATATTTTCTTGTTCCATTTTCGTTCTACAATATTTTTGTAGATATCAAAATCTTCTACGCTTGAAGCATTGAGGCGTTATCTTGTACCAACATTCTTTCTCTTCACGTCTGTGTTTTTTTTTGCAATGATCGAACCGGGTTAATTTTATTTTTCCTTTAGCTCTTCAAATATGCTACATCAACTAATAGCCATCAGAGATCGGGAAAAAAGTTAAAAATTTTAAATTTAGCTAGGAAGGCAAATGGTAATTTTCCCGAACGGGACGCTAAACCCGTAATTTTTCTAGGATCCTGGCGACGAAACGAACTTCACCGTTGAAATCGTCTTGCGAAATCTAGTCACCCAGACGAATTTCGTTGAATTTCGAGACCGTCGGATTTTTTCTCAAATTTCGAGGTGACGGGCGTCGAGTGGACCCCAAAAAATGGGATTTTTACAAAAATCCCGTAACGCCAAATATTTGTTAATTTTCATTTGAAGATATAGATGAAATTTAAAACCGAGATGAAATAAAATGTTTTTACGAAACTGACTGCGGATGAAAACGACAGGGAAGCATAAGACTGGGCGCTACGTGAGTCACGTGTCTCATGTATAAATATCAAGAAAATATCTAAATAAAAATATCTCACAATTTGTCTAGAACAAACTAGAGAGAGAGAGAGAGGGAGGAGAGAGAAAAAAAGCAAGCTTCTCCGACGATTTTACGAGGTTTCTCATTTCTACTCTAACTTGGCAAGCCGAGTTAAAGTCATCTACACGACTGGGGAAGCACGCTGCGGTATCTAATCACAAGATTTCGCGAAGGTCTGTCTGGGTTTTCATGGAAATCGAGAAAGGCGATGTCCTGGGAAATCACGCGCCTGGAGGTAGGCTCTTTCCTACTTGGTCTAATTTCGTCTAAGGGTGGCTGTAGAACCAAGGGAGGCCCAGCCTTTTTCCCTTCGACCTCATGACTTTGTTTTGGCTATAACTTGGCCATCACTCGTCCGAATTGAGTGATTCAAATTTTTAGATGAACTAGACTTATAAGAATACATATCTTCTTGAAATAGGTATATCCGAATTTCGACCCCTTTGGACTCATAAATTCATTCAAAGTGGAGCAACACGCTATGGTGTGCAGCAGGAAATTCCCGAGTGGGACACAATTGTCATTTTTCTGATTGTTGGCCTCCAACTTCGAACGGCCATAACTTCTTCATCCGAACTCCGTTTCGGGTGTTCTTGGACTCTATGGAAAGCCCATTGAGTCAAGATTCCATCCATGTGCCATTGGAGGACAGTGGGTAATCATAAATTTTCTGAAATCTATGTTTTTCCCCAAGTGTGCAGGTTGTTTGGTTGTGTCGATGTGAATAGTCGGGTTTTGACATGACCATTGCATGACATGTTGTAGGCTATTGTATTGGGTAGGAATTTCCATGAGTTAGCCTAAGGAAGGATGTATGACATTATTTTTTTAGTCATGGATTAATGGATGCTAATATGCTTGATATGATATCTATATATATATTGACATGAAATATATGGAACTTATATGTTTGCATGGTAATTGACATGAAGAACAACTTATGAGAATGGTTCATGTAGTGTGCATCATATATGTAACATGAGAAATTGCAGTGACATTAGCATTGCATATGCACAGAACATCACATTAGGTGTGTGCATGGGTATACCATCCACCATCAATGCTGATGAATGTGATAGCCAGATTGACGACGTCCAATAAATGACTCACTGGTTTCAAAGTATAAAGTGAAACATAATTAGTGTGTGTTAGGCGGAGCAAGAAGGGGTCGCGAATCCTCGGCTGAAAAGCCCGAACATCAAGGTGTAAGAGGACCGTGGGTGTGGACTAAAAGATCTATTGCTCTAAAATAAGACAATAATCGTTACACATGAACTTCGAGTCAGGACAAGGTGAGTCGATTAATTCGAGATTAGTTTCCCCTTGGCACTTGCATTAGGTACTGGTGAGCCAGTAAGGGTTCAGTATATGTGTGTCATTGGTACTACCAGTGATGGTTGTCACACTCGCATGTGCATGCGAGCAGCCGGTGAGTGACTTAGGATAGGCATGAAGACATTCCATGCATGACATACTACATTCATGTAGACATTTTCACTTGGATGTGTATGGGTTGGTTTGATCATTGTATAAGCACTTACGTGGGGAGTAACCCTTGTAGAAGATTATCACTACTGGGCTTTACTCAGCTCGTCGTGGGACCCCCCTTTTAGGTGCAGGTCAGGTGCAGGCGGCTGACCCACATTTGGGACCGCACATATGAAGAAAGCCGGATGTGGCTTTGGACCATATTTTGTGTATGTATAGTAGAACAATCAGTTTTAATATATCATTTTGTATGAGAGTGTATAATTGAACTCTTGTAACATATCAAATACATAGTTGCGTATAGTGGTCTGGTGGTATGGTTGACGGTGGGCCAGTGGTCGCGGCGATTCATGAACGACTGGATGTGTATATTGAGTCCTGGATAATATGTGATGTATTGTTGGGACAGTTGTATTTTGATAGAGCCTTTCGTACGTAGGAGACCGCTCAAATTTTTTGTTAAATTATGATCCCGATAAATGGGATACGATGGTGTGGTGTCTCCAAGTTACCTAACACCCACCGGGTTTCCTACTTGTGCTGATGGGCTTCGTCAAATCTGACCCCCGGATAGGGGTGTTACACCCATTCAGTTTCTTCTTGCCTCATATTTCTTTTTTGGTCCACAGCTTGAAGTGCATTGATTAATTTTACAAAACTAAATTTTGATAGATCCTTAGTCTTCAAGAAAAGAAATATTTATCAAAGCCACATCCTGGCTTTCTTAAAAATCACGGCCTCAAGTGAACGCCGTCTCCCTACACACTCCCTATACTTGAAAGGGGGTCCCACGACGAGGTGAGCAATGCCCAGTTGAGAATAACTCCTACAAGGGCTACTCCCCACCTAAGTGCACATGCAATGCCATAATCACATCACGTCACATTCCACATAGAATATGCAATCCTACCATGGAATACTACATGTCATGAATGAGATGAGACTCATCATGCCCCATGTCCCGAGTCCTAACTGACTCCCTCACATATGCATATGCCAAGTGTGAAAAAAACCGTCATTGATGTTTAATCCAATGACTCTTTTTCCAAAACAAAATCTTTTTTTTGTTTTATTAATCAAAACCCATTGGATAAACCTCCAATGTTCATTTATTTAGTAAAATCCCGTATGTTTATGCATTTGTGGGCCACGGATTTCCGGGTTTTCACCGAAGGATTCCGCACGCATTCCCAACATTTTTACAGGCTTTCACCGCCGGTGATCATGTCTAACAACAACTACTGGGTTTTTCACCCGAGGGGGTATCTATCCCTTCTTGCTATGCCCAACACACGTATTTTTCATACTATGCAACCATGAGACTCATTTTGGACGTTGTCCCATTATCGAGCTCACCACCCATTCACTAAGAATGATGAATGATCATAACCGACCACACACACCTAACATAATGTGGTATCCCCATGCATATACAATGCAAAAATGTCAATGCATGTACCTCATGTTACATGTATAAGGAACACTACATGAAACATTTACATTCCATACTTTATACTAAGTATCATGGATAATTATATCAAAGTCACATAATTTACATCTATTCATGCTAATATATTTAAACAAGATCTACATTTCAACATATTTTCAACATTCAAGATGTTATTCAATTTTCAGTACTTGGAACCAAACCGCCGGGAATGCATTTTCCAATTGCTTTAACCCATAACCGGCCGATATCGACCTTCACAACCCACCCGACTATCCAAAACAATCCCAATGTCCTAAAACTCGGGCCCCATGGTCACTGCACTATTACGCCCATTTACAAATTCTTGCAAAGGAAACCAAAGTAGGAGAAAACCCCTACCTTTTGGAACGCGACGAACCCGTTAGCCGGGCACCCACACGCAAATTTCCGTCACGTGACCAACTTTGTCTCTCGCCCCTCACGCTAAGCCGACCGCCTAAGAACCGAAGATCAAGGAAGGGAAGTGTCGTTCCCTTTTTTTTTTTTACTCCCTTTTTTGTTTCACGCATTGCCCGATCCATTTTTTTTTCCTTCTCTCGCTTTTCTTCTTCCTTTCTTCGCCTATCCACCGACCACTGTGCCAGTTTTCCCCACTTTCCCACTTTCCTCACAACTTGACACATGTCCTTAACCCTTACTTGACACATGGCTCTAAATTAGCCATTCAACCAAGTGTCATGTGTCACATGGACACATGCCCTAAGTGGCATAAGCCACACCATTACTATTCATGCCATGCCCTCCTAAGGTGCCATGTGGCGTTCTCGCCATGCCAAGTGACACCACCCCATGTGTCACCCGCACCAGATTCGAAAAACGTGAATTTCACCCACGGAATTCAACGAAATTCGGATCGCGATTAGATTTACATGGTGACGATTCCAACTGCTCATTGCTTATCTGAGATCTAGAAAAATTACAAATTTTCAACCTATACTATTGCAGCAAATTATCGTTCTACCATTTTTTAGAAAAATTGAATTTTTCCTGGGTTTTACAGAAAAATTGACTATTTGATGAATGATGATAATATTATTATTGAATGATATTTCTTAAATTAATTAATACGTTATTTTGTTATTACATCTGGCTCTAGTCATATTATCTGTTGTTTTTATATTAGTTATATCTAAAATTCATGTGTTATTGATCTCAAGATGAATGAAGGTGATGTATATCTTGCTAATTATGCAACCACGCACACAATTCTTTAAGATAAAATATACTTTCTAGATTTGACATTAACAAATTTCAATGTAAATACCATATCTAGTACTACAAACTTAATTGAAAGTTTTGGAAGAGCAAACATATGCAACCAAATGGAGCTAGATTTCATATCAATGATGCGTTATATTCTAGCAAATCCACAAGGAATTTGCTCAGGTTTAAAGATATCCGTAGAAATGGATATCACATTGAGCAGGTTATATCAAATGGATATCCGTAGAAATGGAATTTGCTTAGGTTTATATTCTAGCAACCTCGTTGTTGAAAAACTCTCAACCATCTTCTCTAGGTTAGGCCACCATAAAGTCTATCGTAGTCATATGTTGTCGTGGAACAAAAAAGTTCAACAACCCAAAAATTTTATTCGTTGGCATGACAAGCCAAAGTCATCTTGGGTCTTTAATGATGCGTATAGAATCATAGAACACTTACATGGGCATCTACCAAAGAATAGGAAGATTCTTTTGTTTCTAAATTTGAATACTCATGTGCTACTTATTTACAAGGTAAATTCTGATGAATAAATCATTTGTTAGCAACGTCACATTCGAGTCACCAATATTTTTAGAAAGAATATATGGAGATATATGTGGATTTATTCATCCAATTATGCAGACCTTTCGTTATCTCATGATCTTAATAGATGCCTTGACGAGGTGGTCAACATGTTTGTCTTTTCTACATCGTAATGCCGTTTTGATAGGCTCCTTGCACAAATAATCAAATTATGAGTTTAATTTTCAAACTATACAATAAAGAAAATAAGTTAGGATAATGTCGGTGAATTCATATGTCAAACCTTTACTGAGTACTACATGTTAGTTGGAATAAATGTCGAACATCATGTTGTTCATACTTAGCCAAAATGGTTTAGTAGAGTCCCTAATCAAACATTTTCAATTAATAACTCGACCATTAGTAATGAAAACAAAACTACCAACTTTTTCCTAGGGATATGCATGTTGTAAGCTTGGTTAGTATTCGATCAACATCTTACCATGAATACTTCCCTTCACAACATGTACTTGGCAAACAACCAAATATTTCTCACTTACAAATCTTTGGTTGTGCAATCTATATATGTACCAATTGCACCCACACAATGTACTAAAATGGGTCCCCAACGAAGACTTGGGATTTATGTCAGTTTTGATTCTCCACCCATAAATAATGACATATATATGAAAATCCTTTAAGGATTTAAATTGCCTGAAGCAAATAATACAAAGCCTCATAGTAGTGCTCAATCAAATTACAACGATCTCTATATTTCTTGAAACAATCTAGACGCATGTGGTATAATTGCCTTAACAAGTTTTTACTGAAAGAAGGGTATGTGAATAACCCTATATGCCCAAGCATCTTTATCAAGAAATTAGGAACTAGATTTACAATTATTGCTCTTGTTGAGACTTCTAAAGAGCTTAAAAGAACATCAAAATATTTGAAAAAAGAATTTGAGATGAAAGATCTTGGGAAAACAAAATTTTTGTCTTGACCTGCAGATCAAGCATTTCCTACCAAGTGTTGGTTCACCAATCAGCATATACTAAAAAAATTTTAAAGCATTTTTATATGGATAAAGCACACCCTTTAAGTTCTTCAATAGTTGTCTATTCACTTGACGTGAAAAATGACCCATTTCGTCATTGTGAAAAAGGTGAAGAATTACTTGATCATGAAGTACCATATCTTAGTGCTATTGGTGCACTTAATTATCTTGCTAACTGTACTCACCTTGATATTGCTTTCTTTGTCAATTTATTAGTCATGTACAATTTTGTTCAAACCCAAAGACATATTACTGGAATTAAGACGTTATTATAATATCATTACTCCAAAGAATAATTGATATGAGTCTATTTTACTCAAACGAATCAAAGCAACAATTGCTTGGATATGTAGATGCAACATGCAAGATACCTTTGAAATCCACATAAAGCCATATCATAAATAGGGTATGTATTTAATTGTAATGGAACTGCTATTTCATGGATATCTTTTAATTAAATAATGGTGGCCACATTATCAAATCCTTTATGGTTCTAGCAATTCATGAAATAAGTCGCGAATGTATATGGCTAAGATTGATGGTCCAACATATCCAAGAAACATGTGGACTCTCCTCTATTAAAGAAAGTTCGACGACATTTTTTGAAGGTAATATTGTATGTATTGCACAAATCAAAGGGGGTTATATCAAAGGAGATAAAACTAAACATATTTCTTCGAAGTTCTTTTATACGCATGAACTCCAAAAGAGTGGCGAAATTGATGTTCAAAAAATATACTCAAGTGATAATCTATCGATTTATTCACAAAGTCATTGTCAACCTCAACATTCAAGAAGCTAATATACAATATCAACGCGCGCAACTGGCGACATTGATGAGGGGGAGTATGCTTAAGTGGACATGATATTAGTATAATGTACTCTTTTTCCTTTATCCAGTTTTGTCTCATTCGTTTTGTTTAACAATGTTTTTAATTTATACATTCCTAACAAATTGGGTTAATAAATTATAACAACATAAGAATATTTTACTCTTTTTAGTTTTGTCCAAAGATTTGAATGAGACATATTCTTAATGGTAGTCATTTAAGAGAGAGTGTTATAAATGAAACATTTATTTGAAGTGAATGACAATTCATGAATCTCATTCATGATGAATAAACCTTAATTTACAATATTCCATTACTCATCGAGTAAATGAAATCCTTTATTGTAAGCCATGTCAGCCCCCCCCCCCCCCCCCCCACCGAAAATATCATCCAAGAGAAAACAAACATCTTGAGATTCTTTCCCTCTCTCCATACTTATCATTTTCATATAAGAAAAATACATTTCTTAACTTTAATTTTATAATAAATTTCACAACAAATATGACATTTTTAGAAAAAAACTTTTAATTATCTTCTACTATTTTTACTTATTTTCTAAACATTATGTGAAAATAAAAATAACTATATATGAATAATTAAAATAAAACATTAAATATTAAAATTTTAAATAATTTAAATATATATATATATATATATATATATATATATTTTATCGCAATGCCAATTTTATAAACTTATTTTTACGACAATAAATAAATAGTGAAACACTCTAATGAGGAAATGACAAAATTTTCCTTTAATCCCATTAAAGGTTATTTAAGTAATTTTATTATTTTTATATGATGTGAAATGTTATGTGGGTTCATTTTTTGCTAATTTAGCATCCTAATACACTTTCAAGCAATTGATTGAACAAAAGTTAAAAAAAAAATTATTTTTTTATTTTTGACAATTAAACACTTGAGTTGCAATTAGAGTTGGTAAACGGGCCAGCCCAACCTATTTCGAGCTGCGGGCCAAAATGAGTTAAGGTAATTTGACCCATTTGTATTCAAGCCATTGACTACCAATGTACCTCAACCCATGCAAGTTGCGTCAAACAAGCAAACTACAAAACTTTAAAAAATGCTAAAAAAAATAATTTTATAAATTCATCGTTCTTCAAATAAAAAGAAATAATATACAAATATATAATAATAATTAATATATAAAATGATTGAGTCTAAACAATATAATAAGAGTAAACAAATTTAAATAAATAAATAATGTTAAAACATTGTTATAATCAAAATACAAAACTAACTAACTAAATAGTATTAAAACAATAAAGTAACAACCCTAATAAATATATCCGAAAAAACAACTCCAAAGTATCAAATGAATCCATGCGCTTCTAATCTTCATCCTCATCCTCATTATATCCAACACAATACGCGATTCCACATTAAAAAGAGACAGACATCCTTGATGATTGAGTTATCATTATTTATTAATAAATTTAGAATGTTAACAGCATAAATTTCATTTATGTTTGAAATAAAAAAATATTTTTTCAAAAACTGTATTTGAACCGTATAATAATAAAATATCATATTTGTTTGAAAATCCATTTTACTAAAAGATATAATCATAATAGGAAATAAATTAGTATATAATTTTTGTTAATTATTTTTAAAATAACATTATTTTTTTTATTAATACTAGTTTAAGTAATAAAATTATTTAAAATATTCTGATAATTTAGTTATTTAATTTAATTTAATTTATAAACTAGTACAACTTCATTTTTATCAAAAAACATATAGGATTTAATAAAATTGAAAGGATAAATAAAAAAATGAAATTGTAAATACAAATATGATTAATAAGATAAATAAAAGTATTCAATATTAAAACTATAATTTATTTAATTCAAATGTATCTGCAGAAATTTCATACAAGATTTTTTAAATATTAAATTATCATATAAATTATATTAAAAAGATACATTTAGAAATTGAAAAATAAAATTGTTAAAACAACAAAGTTTAATTTATAAATCATATATTATAATAATTTTTAAAACCCCTATGCTACAAAAAAGAGAGCAGAAATATCAAATTTTATAGATAAATCCTTGAAAATCTTAATTACTAAACTAGTTACTTAAAAAAATTAAATAAAAATTTCGAGCTAATCGGGCTAACCTGGGCCAAACTCACATGGGCCACGAGCCAAACAGGGGTGTCGGGGCCAAATCGTCTCTGCCTTTATTCAGCCTTAAATTTTACAAATTCAACCCTCCAAAATTAAATAAAGTTGGCCTGGCCGATCGGGCTCAACCTATATCGCAGCCTTTGGGCATAACGTAGTAAATTATTATCACTATGACTCGAACCCGAGCCCCCTTCCCTATGTTATGTCTATTTAAATGTTGAACATTTTATTACATGAACTAGGCATAATGGGCAACAAAAATTAAGATTTTAGATAATTAATTGAACAAAAAAAAAAAAAGTTGAGACACCATACTAGAAAAAATCAAGAAGTTGAGACACCATGAAAATTAATATTAAAATCTTGAATTTTCATGTGTATTTAAATCATGTTTTACTTTTTAAACATAACAATTTTCATGAAATTTTTTTATATCCCAACAAAACTTTGAACTTGTACCTTGTTCAACATGGTATGACGAAACGATGTCGTTTTGATGTTAGAACTATATTTAAAATGAAAGTTTGAAATATAAAAACAAAATTCACAAAAGTTGCTATATTTAAAAAACAAATTTTTTGTTCAAGATTTTAACGTAAAAGTCATGAAAGTTCAAGATTTTAATACTAAATTTCCCTTAAAATAATCAATCCTTAAAAAAAAAACACATTAAATAAAATTTGTTCCAATATCGAAAGTAAAAAAGAGAAAATAACTTTTCTTGATATCTTTTTCTTAGTAGTTTTCAAAAACCAAAGAAAATTGAGGAAAAGAAAAGAGGAAAGTATAAAGGAAAGCAAGAAAATAAAAATAAAAAAATATGAATAGAAAGTTCAAAAAATTATGAAGATGGTATTTTTGTTTTTAAAACTATTATGTTTAATATTTTATGAAGATTGATATTATTTTTTTTTTGGAACTCTATTTGTTTTTAAATATTTTTAATCAAATAACACTTCAATAATCACTTTTATTTTTGTTTCTCATTCCCGTCATATCTGGTCTATTTAGAGCAACATCATGGACTGTAGTTAGAAACTGAAGTCCAATTGACCTTTTTTCCTTTAAACATAAACATGATAACAAATTGATGGTTAATAGTTTCTAAAACAGGTACTTTAGATTTTTAACGAAAATAAGGTGTTTCTGACAAACTTTAATTATTTTCGTTTGTTTTCACTTATTTTCAAGGGTATGTTTTGAAACTATTTTATAAATATGATGAAAGAAAAAAAAATATATATAAAAGTTATTTTGGGAAAAGCATGTTCTCATGCATCCATATAGAAAAAGAAATGAAATATAAAATAATGAAATAAAAATCCAAGTTTGTATAATACGAATTTCATGCACTATTTTTGGTTAAACTATAGACAGAGCATTTCTGATAGTTGATATAAATATTATGTTTGGATCGTTCTATGTGATCGCAGTGCATCAAATCGATATTATTTTTAAAAGATTTTTGCTGAAATGTAGAAAAATTACATCTGTTGCAACTTGTTAGTTAATTAAAAAAATTATTTTTAAAACATAAAAGTAAGTTTTTGAGCATTTCAAATTCACAAATAAAAGAGTTTTTTTTTTCTAGAAAATATATTTAAAACATTTTGTAAACTAGTCTATTTTTTTTTCTGAAAATATTACCTAATAGACTTAAAATTTTCATGCATATTATGTTTGATCGTTATATGTAATCATAAGTGCATCAATTGAAATTATTTTTAAAAGATTTTTTACATGAATGTACGTAAGAAAAACACACTCCAACCTAGTTGATCGTTAGTTATTTTAAAAGATAAAAACATAAAAGCAAGTTTTGAACCTTCCAAATTCACAAATATATTCTTTAAAAATATTCTGAAAACATTTTTTTAAAACTAATCTAAAATATATACTTTGAAAATATTATCAAATAGACTTATAATTTATTAGAAATGACCAGCACCCAACAACATAGATATTTTTCCATTTGACATTGTATCGTTACAATTTTAAAATGTGTTAATTAAGTTAAGAAGAATTTATACTTATTTTTAGAGGTTGTTTGCTTAACTTACCGAAAGTCAATACCTTTCTCAACATTGCTGCTTATTTTAAAATTTTCAAGACTTATTATTGAAATTTTTAAAAAGGCGAATGTAAAAAGTCAAAATATTTGGCTTTTTTCATTAAGTGAAAGTCATTTTTATCAAAATGTAAAATTCCATTATCAGATATAACAAGGAGAAGGGTTAACAACACTCACTATCAGAATGACAACGGGAGGCTTAAGTAGATCGCAATTTAATTCAACCCTACACTTATTTTTTCAATTCTCAAACACGTTCTCATTTAAAAATAATGGGCCTCTGTGAAATGTTAAAATTCCCAAACCCGCCCGCTACATTTGATTTTTATTTTTATTTTTTATTTTTTATATTTGCTCTTTATTTTATTATATTAAATTAATATATTTTCATAAAAGAAAATATTATGAATTTTATAATTTGTTTATTAAAAACATTCTATCATATTATTATTATTTATATTTAAGTATAAAATAAAATAATAATAAAATATTTTAAATATAAATTCAGGCAAGACGGAGGTTAATACCCGGTTTCAAACCTCGTCTTGATTTAAGAAAATAAACTCAAACCCGCTAAACTGACACAGCTTAAACCAAACCCGTCTTCATAAAGAGGCTGGGTGAAGGAACCCAAAATAATCCGCCCATCGTCATCCCACTACACCAATATTAAAACAAACAACTTAATACTTAATGCCATGTTAGCTATTCGCATGTTTAAAAAAGTTTATTAAGTATTAAATAAAAAAAAACAAATGCCACCTTAGTGGTAGGACTTCTCCCTGTCCAATATGAGACATTGCATTGATAATTCAAAAACACTAGTGAATAGAAATAGAAAGTGAACTGATTTTTTGTCGCCTACACTTATTTTGATATTTCATAAGCATGCTCTTAAAATTAATTAGTTTAATTTAAAATAATTACTTTATAAACTACAACTACACAAATATATAAATGAAAGAACAAAAATTTTTAGATGGAGATAACATTGAACTTAATTGATGAGATTGCAATCACAGGAGAGGACAAATTTGGTTTTGGAAGCATTATAGTATTATTAGCCCAAAAGAGATTGCTCATTGAATATGCCAATTCGTGTGCCAAGTACCTTAAGATTAGCCAATAGATTTAATGGAGGTAGACCATTTTAGGGTCCACCTCTTTTTGTGGTATGGCTCTCCACTCTCCATTAGTACTTATCTTCACTAATTTTTATTTTAATATTTTTCACCGATTGATTTAATTGGGTCATCATCGTAATGGAAGAGCTTAATGGAAATCACATGTTAGCAGATTTGAGTGAAATGCAAGAATAAGCTGAGATATGTAGATGGTTCATTGCAAAACTTTTGGAGTTCAGGCAGGGGTTACCCAATTAAATTTAGAGTTGTCGTTGGTTTTCGACTTTAACTATGAAAATGATCGCATTCTCGTAATCTCTATACAAAACTAGCTCTGGGAGTATAGGATTCCTAATGAGCCCAAGACATACAGGAAATCACAACATATATTATTGAGCTGTACATGTTAAACTAGATTTTCTTATGAGATTTATACTTTAATACGACGTAGACGCCATACACACTGTGATGCGTATTTTTAGTGCAGAAATTTCAGTAGCAGTAATTTTTCATCACAGACATTTACCTCATATCGCGACCCCTTTCGCGCATTTTGCGGCAGATATAATGGCATTTACGCTCGACGGCGCTGACGCGGGCGAAGCGATCTATTACGCTACGATAATACTTTTGTAAAAATATTTTACAGAAAAGTAATATAATTATGGTAAAGAGTAATGTGATCGGACTCATGGATCATTATTAATCGCTCATTTTCATATTTTGATTTAAATACGAATGAATGAAATTCCTGCAAGATGAAAGACATATTGAGGTGGTACGTAAACTATATGTCGCTACTTTTAATATATGTTTTGTATAAGAGCCGCCAGAATAAACTCTACACATGCGATAGGTTGTATATCAGTGCAGCCTCCTCGAACAGCGAGTACTCTTCCGATTTTATTTAAAATATGGATCCTAATAAATGGGATAACAGTACAGATTGAAGACTCGAATCCATTAGTGAATTTCAGAAGGATGGGTTGTCAATAGACTCTTGATTTAGGCGCCACAATGCTACATGAACTAATAGACATGTAACATTATGCTTATTTGAATAATCATATTAAAAAGCAATTCTAATAATTTCATTTCAATCAAATCCTTCAATAAATGTAATGATTCGGTCAAATCATATAGATATTATCTGCTTTCGGTACAAGGGACTCTAACGACTTTAAAAAACGTCTACTACGTTGAACGAAACTCATACTTATATAGTGTCAAGAAGTTTTTCTCATATCCGATATGAGATGTGACAAACACCCTCATGTGCAGAAACAATGTCTTTGTTGTGTCCCATTGGATTATGGACCAAACAAACAAACATCCCCTATGGGGCTAAACAGAACAAACCCTCACATCAGGGTCGAAGATCGACTCTGATACTATTTGTAACGATCTCACTTAACCATTTAGATATGACATGCTTCAGGCCCAAAGGGTTCTCATGGTTTTAAAACGCATCTAATAGATTAAGAGAAACCCATACTTATATACTGCTAGAAAGCTTTTCCCCTATTCGATATGAAATATGACAATACCAATGAAAATTAAGAATTGCAATAAAGCAAGGTATTTTAGGACTCTTCCAACCTCAAACCTTGTAAGATGATTTTTGGGTGTATATATTTTTTATTATTAGGGTCAAGTTTACATAGTATCAGTTTATTTTCTTTCCTTCCTATCATGATCATAAATATAATTAAATAAAAATTTTTAATATATAAAATAAAAAATTAATTTTCAAAAACAAATTATAAAATTTTATGTATTCACAAATCATATTATATTTTAAAAGTAGCTAAAAATTTTAAACTGTTCAATGTGTAAGATTAATATTTCCTAACCTAAAGGATATCTTAAACTAGTCAAATCTTGCCTACACTGGATTGGATTACATGACTTACACCTTTTTTTTTTCTTTTTATCAAGAACAAAAATCTTACAAACATTAATTGTAAAATGAATCATAATAATCTACAAAAACTAATATGGAAAAGTGGAAAATTCAAACTTATCTTTAAGGATTGGAGTCAAACTTATCTATTATCTTGGCTTATCATCTATTAATCCTTGAAAAGATTGATCACCTACAGAATCCATATTACATGGCTTGTCATGTATTAATCCTCTGAAAGATTGACATATTAAAGGAATTTTAAATTGCTTCCATATAAGGTTTTTTTTTTTTATGTAATAAATTGTATTTAATTAAATGAGTACATCCTAAATCAACTTAATAGATTAAAGTGACTTAGTAGTTTAATTTAAATTATTAAATAAATTAAATGTGTTTGATAAAATACTTAATAATATTAATTAAAATAGAAACAACTTTAAATTTTGAGTAAAAAATAATAAACTTGTTAAGTTCATCCCTATCTTACTTCATTTTAGTTCTATTTGGATTTAATTACTTCCATGATTTTCATTATTGTCACAATCTTAATTTCTGTTATTCTTATATATGAGAATTATTATATAATTGATATTTAAAATATATTTAAATTTAATTTATGAAACAATTTTAATATTAAAGTAAGAATAAGTATTAAGCTATAGAAGGTGTTTGTTTTTTTAGCTTTTACTAAAACAATTTGCTTTTCGACTGGAGGTTATTTGTTTTTCTATTTTTATGACTTCTTATAAACTTTTTGTTGAGCTTAAAATTTTTTTTGCTTTTTCTAAATAGAAACCATTTTTGAAAACTGTTTTTTATTTTAAAAAACATTAAGAATATAGAAAACACTAAAATTCAAAGAATACTAAGCAAATTTCAAAGAACACCAATGGCCTGCTTGGTTCTTTGTGGTTTTTCTAGACATGTTCTCGAACAGCTTTTGAAAAACACAAAAAGAACATTATTTTATTCTATGAAACTCAAGCTATGGAGTAGAAATTTAGTGTTTTTTATGTTCTCGGTATTTTTTATAACAAAAAAAATTGGGAACCAAACATGTTCTCCTTATACTCCTTGTTCTCCTTGTTTTGAAAGTAAAAAAAAAAGGTTTTGAAAGTAAAAACAAAAGGTTTTAAAAATTGTAACTAAATTGCATTCTTAAAATTAGGTGTTCTCTCTATTTTTTAAAATTGTTCTCAAGAACAATTTTAAAACAAGACAACAATAATTTTTTTACTCATTTACCTTAATAAAATAAAATATTACAAAAACAAACGATCAAACACTTAACACTATCGTACTATTTAATATTTAAGTTCTGATTGAAATAAGTAGAAAAACAAATATCTTAAGTATAATTTAACTGAAAATTAATTAAATTGCAAGTTTTATCCGGTAAAAATAAAATAAATGTCAACTAAGAGCTTGACCTAAAAAAAAGGGGTTATTTTTGTTTTTTTGTTTTTTGTTTTTTTTTAAAGAACATTTCTTTGTATTTTAGTTTTAGAAGAAGATTTATGTTTGTTATTTATTTGTTTACAAATTTTGAAATGTATATTTTTAGGCCATTATTATTTATTTATTATAATAATGGGAATCTACAATTTATTTTGTGGGCTTCTCTCTCTTCCCTCCCCAGACCCCAGCCAATTCAATAATGAAATCAGCTTTATACATAAAATAATAAAAGGGGAACACCTCCACCCTCCCCATGTGCACCTCTCATGCAATAACCTGACCTGATTATTAAAAAAAAATGATAATAATAATACAATAAATATATAAATAAACAAAAACTTGACAAGAGGGATAATAACATGGCACCTTTCTCAAGAATACAATGGCCATGGCCTAATCTTAGGTCACAAGCTTCTCTTTTCTCTTCTCTTCACTCCACCCATTAACCCACTCATTCCTCCACACCTTTGCTCTTCACCTCAACATGTGCCATATGGACATCTATTTCATCTCATTTAATTGATAATATATATTTATTGTATGTTCTCTAAAATCAAACATTAAGTCAATATTGGTTAAGAGAAATAAAAATTTCACATGTTTTTTTCATTATATAAATATATTTTAAATTTATGAAGACTTATTGAATTCAGAACAAAGCCAAGAACGTTAGTACAGTTAGGATATGGCCCAAATTTCAATTTAAATGAGGCTTAGATCATAGATAAGTTGGGTGAGAAACATAACGATTCCTACTGCAATAGTAAATGCTGTTTGTTGCCAAGAATTTGCACGAACTAAGAGGAAACTTAAAAATCTTCTACAACTGCCCCTCCAACCCCAACCTAGAGTTCTAACCTATTAAATTAATATTTTCTACCATTTTCTTTTTTTTTTTTGCACTGAAAACATTGAAGAATACATAACACTGAAAACAAAGCCATTTTTTTGTGGCCTGGAAGGTGGATACAGTAATTATATGATTTACTCATCTATTTCTCTCTGAGGCAACAAAAGCTTCACTGAGTGGCTTTTAATGGAAAAAAAAGTTACCTGTAAAAGCTAGCTAGAAAATGGAAAAGAGACCATTTGGGAGATAATTTCTGTTCTTTTTCTTTTCTTACTGCTCTATATTTCAGCTGTTGTCACTGTCTCTTCTTTTGATGTTGTTGGTGTCTGAATATTTCTCAGGCTTTTAGGGCATATATCTTCACTTTTTGGTTCCAAATATTTTCCTTTATCTCAAATGATGATTATAGTTTCATGGGCTAATTACAAGGCAGGGCATGTGAGGTAGGCATCAACATAACCAGCCAAAAAACTGTACTTTCATGGCTGGGGTTTTTGTATTGCCATATAGAGAAGTGAAAGCAGGGAAAGGGTGATGGATGGAAAATTTGTATCTCCCTACAAATGAATCTCATGGAGTCCATCCATGTATTGTGTGACAGTCACAAGAGAAAAATATATGGTTTTGATGGTGATCTTGATCAAGTGGAATCTGCTTTCTGGGGTGTAACAATTATTTGTTCTGTAGATCCCTATTTGTAATCTTTCAATTGTCTATCACTGTGAGTGAAATGGTTTCTTTCCCGTGTTAGAGCCCTTCCGACCTGACCCGAAAGTTACGCAGCGACATACATTTTTAGATTTAAGTAACTCAAATTTAGTACATCTTATAATTGAGGAAATGAGATATATATATATATATATATATATATATATATATATATATATATATATATATATATATATATATATATATATATATATATATTTTTTTTTTTTTTAGGTTTTGGGTTCTACGAATTAATAGTCACAATACCGCAATATTTTATTTAGTTTTTTTAGAATAGGGGATTTTTTTCTACTCTAGCTGTGATTTTTTTGTTAAATTAATTTATTAATTTATGGACTCAGCATAATCATATTACAATTTTAATTATAATATTGTGCTTGTTAATTATGAGCAATTTATGAGATGATTTAATATTAACTCAGTTTCATGAAATTATATTTCTATCTTCTCGCTTGATGTCCCATTGGATCAAATCTCAATTGTCCCTTATAATTTATATATATATACGAAGAGTCATCCTGCATCTTTAAGTATTGGGGGAGAAGGAAAGATTCATCTTCAACCCTAATACTTAATTGGCCCTCCTTGTAGATTTGGGAGACTAATGACAACTAACAATTTCCTGATCCATGCAGACATGTTAATTACTAATAATACGACCGACAGTGCTCTACTGTTTCAATAAAGTTATTATTTTGTAATGTATTCATTGGGTCATTTGATTATCGACCAATTATTTTTTGGATCAATAAAGACTCTTGATCTAACAAAATAATTTAGCATTTTCCCCTATTTAAGTTTTGTATAAATATGTGTTCCCTCTTTTACTTTCTCATTATCCATTCTTGTTTTCTTGGTTTAATATTACCCAAAATCACATGGTTACTTTAATAACTTTCCTAATGATAAGGTGATAAATACTTTATTATCAAAGTAAGACGCCCACTCTGAATTTACGAGTTTTTCTCATCCGTAAGCGCCCCACATTTAGCGCCTAGCTCATTAATATCCCTATCGCGCACTGCACTGGCCGACAACTAAGCCATATAACCCACAAGATGGCTATCATACGACACTCTATCATTCATCCACGCAAAGACCATGACAAATATGATACTACTTAAGAGACGCACACTAAAGCTCGGCGTGACCATGACTTGAAAAACTCAGAGACTAAATTGGAAATGCAATTATAAGTAAAAGACATTTATACACCTTTTCCATGCATTTTCCCATGTAGCAAACAATGGAGAGATGATAAATATTTTCATGTGAAATGAACATAGCCAAAAAGTCAAGTCCCGTGAACTGCAATGGCAGCAGGGTTTCTGATCCATTCTCATTTTAGGGCCCTGCTCTTTCTTTTGTTTTTGGTGTAGGTCATTTGGTTTGATCTGTGAAATGATATATTAATCAAACAACTTGGAAGGTGATGTCCCTTCCACTCAAGGCCATTACATTTTTCTGTATTTTCTTTCTATTTTCTTTATCAAAAGTTCTCCTGATAGTATGACCAGTTTGGCAGCTTTTTTAAACCATTATTTTTTTCTACTTATTCCTCATCACATTTAATTAATCCCTTAGATTCCATCTATGCCAAAACCAAATAGATTCCTATCACTGCTATTAGCTATTCTTGAAGTATACTTATTTTTCTTCAAAAGTAACCTAATGTGATGCCTGGAACAAACAAATGAGAAACTCCAGGTAGGAATTGTAATCTGTAACAGTAAATTTGTTGGTTTTCCCAGGAAAGTGACAAGAAAAATATATTTTTCCAAGAAAAATTTGTACTGAAACAGATAGTTTTGTGAGGACTGAAATGCTACTTACTAACGAGTGGTGGCCAGATCGAATTCAGATCATCTATTTGAAGGACTCACTTCAGAGAGCCTTTGGCATTACTGGAATATAATATCATCTGAATAATCCAAGACAGAAGTGACAGCACCTAATGAGTTGGGTCTGGCTGGTCTGATAATTGCTGATCAGACAATCTGAGGATATAAAGCATGAAGTGAAACAGCTGAGCTTGATAGAAAAGATTTGATGCATTTGTCATTTATTAGTCCTAGTGATGGAAAGCTACGGATTCCAAACTAGAAACATATGAAGGTATGGAGTAAAATGAGCAAAATGGAGAAATAGAAATATAATAACTTATAGCATTGTGAGAGAGAATTATGTGAGAGGCTATCTAATAAATTGCATTTCTATTTCTGACAGTGAAGCCATTGCAAAACTGGTAACTAATGCAAGTAATCAAAATCAGATTTGAATGGAAAGTAAAAACACTTACATTAATTTGACAGTAAAACAAAGAAACTAGAAAAGAAAGAAAAGTAAAGAAAAGGAATGGAAACATTTACAAATTTAACTAAAGCCTCCATCTCCATCACTCATCTCTCAATTAATACATCAATTAGAATAATAATAGAAAAAGAAGGTGGTCTTGATCCAGATCTTCTGCTTCTTCTTCTATAAACAAACATGGGGTTCCTCCTCATAATCCCAAAACAGATCACCTGTTCTCTCTCAGCAATGCCTGCAACTCTGGGCGAACTCTGCTTCTCCTAACATCTTCTCCTCTTACCTTCACCTTCCTTCTCTCACGAAACTCTCTTTCTTTCATGTTGTTTCTCCATTGATGAACAGGCAAAGCTCTCTTAACATGGAAGAACAGTTTGGAACAGTTCTACAGATGTGTTGAACCATGGAATCCTTCAGACACCAGTCCATGCAACTGGTTTGGTAGATTCATTGCAACCTACTGAGAAGGTCTGAGATGTTTTTGAGGATCAGCAGACTTGCAGGGCCTATTGTCTTCAAATTTTCAGTCTCAGTTCCTTTCAAGAGCCTTATCCTCTCATCAACCAACTTCACTGGCAACCATCCTTCAAAGAGTCTGGAGAGTACCTGAACTGTCTCTCACGATCTTAGCGGCAATAAAATCACCGGCGAAACTTGTGAGAGATTTGCAGGCTGAGCAAACGCAAAAGTTTAGCCTGAAATACAAATCTTCTGAAGGGAATTCCTTCCAACATTGGGAACTCTCAAGTCTGGTAATTTGACACTATATGACAATCAACTGAATGGCGAAATCTCCAAAGATATTTGAGAATTCACACTCAGTCTAGAAATCCTTCTGAGCCGCTGGTGGGAACTCAAAATCTTAAAGGTGAGCTGCCATGGGAGATTGGGAACCGTACAAACTGGTCTATATAGGCCTTGCAGAAACGGGGCAATTTCTGAAGCCCTCGTCAACTGGCAAGCCTAAGAGAATCCAAACGATTGCTACTTATATACTGCCTCTATTGTCGGGCCCTATCTCCAAAGAGGATTGGAAACTGCAGTGGAGTTACAGAGTCTGTACTTGTACCAGAACCCATCTCCGCCAATCCCCAGGCAAATCGGGCAGTTTCAGAAGCTTCAGAGTCTACTGCTATGGCAGAACAGCTTGCTGGGGTACAATCCCATCTGAAGCAGGAGCCTGCCTCTGAGCCTAAAAAGTCACGATTTATCCGAAAATCTCCCTGCCAGGCATACCAGCAAGCTTCGGAAACCTGCCAGCTTTGCTGAACTGCACCGAGCGCACTTCAGTTATCGGCTTCATTCTTCAGAAATTAAGTAAACTGTACAGCCTTGAATTATTTCGAAGCCGATAATAAAATGACATTTCAGGCGAGATTCCGCCTGAATAGGAAACTTAAGAGCTTTGACCATATTCGCCTGGCAGAATAAGCTAATATGGCATCCTGGAAAGCCTTTCCAATTGTGAATTTCCAGGCTCTGATCTGTCAGCATAACTACCTCGTCTAATCCTACAACAGATTTTCGGACTAAAAACTCTACTGAAGTGAAGCATTTATTTCACAGCTTATCAGGCTTATACTGCTGGATATAGAAACGTACAATCTGTACTGGTTCCGGGCTGAATAACAATCGGCTGGCCGGTAATATTCCGGCGGATCGGAAATTTGAGAAGTCTGACTTCCTGACATCAGCAACCATCTGTCGGGGGAATTCTCCATCAATTTCTGGATGCCAAAATCTGAGTTTCTTGATCTTCACCAAAATGGGCTTTACTGGGTCTGCGCCTGATACGCGCCGGTAAGCCTACAGCTTGTAGACGCCTGAGCAATATGATTGCAGGTCCGCTGACTCCAGCCATTGGCCAGCCACGGAGCCAATCTGCTTCAACTCGGGAAGAATCGATTTTCCGGACAATCCCAGCTGAGATCCTCCCTGTAGCAACCCCAAATTGGTTGGATTCGGAAAACAATGGCTTCTCCGGCGAAATCCCAAGGAATTGGGCCAACTTCCGGCGCTGGAAATCCTACTCAACTTTGAGCCAAAACCAGCTGTCCGGCGAAATCCCAAACCAGTTCTCTAGTCTCACCAAGCTTGAACTTCTCGACTCCTCCCATAACAACCTCACCGAGATTTGAACATTCTTACAAACTCCAAAACCCAGCTTCTCAATGTATCCGATATAACGACTTCTCCGGCGAATCCCCAACACCCCATTCTTCCGCAACTCCCCATGAGCGACTCTCGCCGAGCAGATTTGTACGTCTCCACGTCGGCGTCGTCGCCCGGCCGACAGCATCGGCGCGGTATGGCCACGCCAAGCCAGCGCTGGAAGCTTTAGCCGCGTCAATCCTCATCAGCGCCAGCGCAATACTGATACTACTCGCACCATATTGGTTCGTACTCGCGCGTCGCTACCGCTCTTTAGAAGACGATACTTGGATATAATTTTTATACCAGAAGCTCGATCGCATTACGATGAATCAAGAACCCAATAATATCAGCCAATGAATGAACGGGAAGCCCTGGAGCGGTTCACCGGGTGATGATTCCGGACGGCAGGCACCGGCGGCGAAGATGGGTCGTCGGAAGAATCGGGAGCTTCCAATTCCAAACGGACATTGGATCGATCCGACACCAAACACGGAGACTTGGGGTGGGGGATCGAACCGGAGCCTGAAACTGTTGTTCTACGACTATCTTCCGAATGGAAGCTTGAGCTCGCTTCTTCATGGGGCGGGAAAGAGAGGGGCGGACTGGGAGGGGAGATACGACGTTTTGGATTTGCCCACGCCCTTGCTTATTTGGGCACCATGACTGTGTTCTCAAGTATCTTGCATGGTGTGATGGAAAGCCATGAACGTGTTGTTGGGAGCTAAGTTTGAAGCTTATCTTTATTGACTTTGGGCTGGCTAGAGCTGTGAATAATAACGGTGATGGTGATGATGATGATGATGGATTTCTGCCAGAATGGGCAGAGACTCCTAACTCTGGTATAATACCTTGGTGATACATGTATTCTGGTAAGAACGATTCAATTGTATTGATGAATTTGTTGAATCGAATTTTAGTTAGAATGTTGTTTTGATTACTTTGTTTATGACAGAACATGGTTCAATGAGGCGGATAACAGAGAAAAGCTGATGTATACAGTTTCGGAGTGGTTCTTAGAGGAAAATATTATGATGCATCCATTAGACCTGACCTTGCCCAGTACACTTTGGTCTAATGGGTTCGTGACCATTTGTCCAAAAGCTCGCTGACCTCGTCGATATTCTTTGATCCTGTTTAGAGCGCTGATCTCACGCACGGAAAATGCTCCAAACGTTAGCCGTTCTATTTCGCGCGTCAGCCACTGAGCTGAGGATCGTCCCATGATGGAAGTAGATGCTACGCAAATGTCAAAGAAATCTGAAGGCGTCGTCGATGCCTGAGCTGAGACCGACTTGTTGAAGGGGGTTTGCCAATGCCAAATCTTCCTGTCTCCTCCCACTCGAACATGGTCCTCCAAGGATCTTCTAACTGTCTCCTTTGCTTTCTTCTGATGAGTCAGCTCTGATTAATGGCCTGAAGGTAAAATGTGTATCATTTCTACTTCCAATACTAGATTTTATATATATATATATATATATATATATATATATATATATATATATTAAAGTGAAGTAATTAGTTCTTACTCTAGCTTTTAAATTGAAATAGTAGGTTAGGGGGTTGTGAGGGCAACAAAATAATAGAGGCCTTGAGTGCTTGCTATTTATGGTGGATTTGGTAAAATTTTACTATATTATTAGACAGTGCAGTTGAGGGAGACTATGTAAAATGGGGTCGCCACCAACTGTATTTTTAGAGTAAGAGATGGGACTGTAGGGTGGGGTTGGAGCCAAAGATAGGGAACAATGATTGTTGTTTGATTATGTGACTAGCATTTATTGGTAGAAATGAGATTCTATCTCTCTTCCCTCTCTCTCTCCCTTCTGTCCAGCATGACTCACATGGTCCCTGACTTTGATCACATGTCCATGTTGTTCTGGAATAAGACTTCTCAAGGAAAAATCTTTAAGGCATACTAACTGGGTTCTTTTTCTATTTTAAAATCCTGCCAGAAAGCACATGTATACATAAATAATTAGCAGTAATAGAATAAATGTAATCTACCCAAAGGGGAAGAAATGTCATTGTTGCACATGCCCACCGCCCCTCAACATTTGTTCCAGGGCTGCAAAGGGGCAGGTTCTACGCCAGCATGGGGTTGGTAAAAGAGGCTGAATCAAAACTATAAAGTTTATGGCATTTGGAACTGGAAAAGGGCGGTACTTAAATACTTAATTATAATTTAAAATATAATTATTTTCATAAACTGACAACCATGATTCAGATTCTTTACGCTATCTTTATAATTATTCTTAAAAAAATTGTGATACTACACAAGTTTCCCTTTCTTGGGTTCCAAACGGAGCCTATTTGTCTTCTAAGTTGATGATCGTTTGCTAACGAAGGGATATGGTTTTGATAACCAAAATAACTATGTGGGGTTCTACTGGCTCTAATTTAATCTAATCTGTTTCATTCTCCCCGCGACAAATCCATCAGTCGAGTGGCAACTGCTTGAACTAATATCACAGGATATGATAAACTAGAATTTCTATTCATGCCTGGATTTGTTTTCCTGTGAGAACAAGTGCCAATAAGTGGACAAAACATTTTGATACATCAGTGCCAATATGGACAAAACCCTTTATTGGCACTTATTGCCAATAAGAGCCAAAAGGTGCAAAGAGTATGATACTAGTACAACAATGAATGTTTATATGTTACCTAGGTCATAAATGTGCATGAGAACTGCTTTACGCAGAGATGTCGATCATGAGAATCTGCTTTCACGTAGAGATGTTGATCCAGATGCCGCCGGTAGGTGACACAAGTGCAATTCAGTTTATTAGCACTGTGAGTGAGAAAGGTAAGGTATAAGTTTTGGGCTACAGCAGTCTGATGCATGGGGCTGCTTCTACTGTTTTAATACATGCAGAAGGGGCTTTAAATTTCTAACACATCTGGAAATGACTGATGAAGTGTTGGAAGTAAACTGAATTAGGATCGAGCTTCCCTGTCAGCACCATGTACCATGAATGAGAGAGATCTAAAGGGCCTCAGTGAGGATATTGAGATTCTAACTCTTCAATATGAAGTCTAACATGCCTGGAAGTGAATCCACACGAAGCTACATCGAATGGAATCCTGATTTTCTTGTTTCTCTGGGCATACTACTACTCAAGAACTATTGCTTTGACGCGAACAAATAGATGATCCATTGACATCTTTGACAAGCCATGCCTTGACTCTTGATCTTCAACAGATCCATCATCCCCAAAACTAGTCACATTTATACTATTTACATTTAGTTATGATTGATCTAATTAATAGATTTATACGAGAAACATATACCAAATAATAGAAGCTAAAGAGAAGCAACTTAGTCATTTTTTGTTTTGGCTGGTTTTTATCTTCCTTATTTCATAAATATTAATCAGACCAAGTGACTGACTATGAAATATTATAACATAACTGATCTTAATACACTAGAGATTGTTGGCTGTCCAATAAACGTACATCTCTCTCTCTCCTCTATGTGGCTTGCATCCAGTGGAAGGACTTTACTTATAATTAATATAAAGTTTCAGTTAAAGACTTCCAAATCCTAGAATACTTTAATCATCGCCATCCTAAGGTGGAAAATATCATGTGTAAAAGAATCAAGGATTTCATTAGTTTGTAGTTAGATAATGTTTCCAACAAATTAGTTACTATTGTCTGTAGCTTTGATGTTCTCTACACCCAAAAACAAGAACTTTAATAAAAGAAAGGAAAAAGAAACTCACACTATAAAGAGTAGAAAAAGAATCACCAATAACTCATTTTCTATAAAAGTATGAAATTTCATTATGTATCTCTTGAATTAAGATATTTGCTAACAAAGATGCTACCTACATAAAAAGATTAATAACCAGATCCCATAAGGTATCGTTTCATTTGAATACTGTATCTCAAGTTGCGCCCTAGAAGTGGAATTTTATTAAGAAGAAATAATCATGAAGTAGAATCACAAAGACAATGTTAACTACCACTAACATAAGGAAAATACACGTGCATGCCAAGGTAAATCCACATCCAGAAAGTTTTATGCCAGCCACATATACTGAAATCACCTTTCGGGAGAAGAGCAGCCGCATTTGGTTTGACCCGTCTTGGCCCCTAAACTTGAAGAAGACCATCTAGACTTAGAAATGTTTCCGCATATAATGCATCGCTGATCAACCCTCTGCAATAAACCTTGGGCACAGACTAAGGTACTTCGATGAGTCTAGCAAAATCTTCCAGAATAACTACAGTTTGGGAGATGAGAATAAATATCGTAGCAAGTAGACGTTGAAATAATTCTGAAAACAGATATGCATAACACCATACAACATCAAAACACAATAAAATGAAAACTTATGTTAATACAAAGAACAAAAAGAAGAGAGCTTAGGTTCCTCCTTTTAATGTAAGGTGGATGAAAAGTAATACAAAATGCAACCCAACTGCCATCCAAACTATTCTCTGGCGACTCAGCACACTACACTCCTGTTCTCTAGATTGTGGGTGTGGAAGTACAGCAAAAGTCTATCTAGGTTTGGGAATTGTAGCCGAAGGATGTCTTTCAAAGACTGATAAAAAGAGGTTTTTGTAAAAGCCAATACTAGGTGCTCTTTTCTTAGAAATTGTTTTAGTTTAATCAGATCGCAGACGGTAAGTTTATCCCAGTGAGGTGGGATAGTCCATGAATCCAGAAATGATACGCGACTGTAAGGTTGGTGTTTGTCCTGCATCCTATGTCATAAGGAGATGGATGAGGGAGCCCTCCATGAGGCGCCTGCATCCGCAAGGGAAGCAGCATCGCTCAAAGGCTGGTAGATTTTCCGCAAAATCACATTTACTGAGCTTGGCAATTCCTAACAGTGGTCAACATTATCACTTTAAGGGATCATAAACCAATGCAGATATTCAGTGAGATTTCCTATGAGGACAATCTTTCAGGGAAAGATTGAATTCTTATGAAGTAGGATATTGTTTTTCAGTGACATGAAGACTAAAGGCCTTAATTGTAGAAGTCTGATAATCCTAAACAAAGCTCTTATAAGATCTTTAGTTATGGTTCTAGGTACAGGTCCTTAGAAAGCCAGATGTGGATGGATAAGTTTTGACCTAGAGTCCACATGTTAGTTGGGAAATAGGCTAAAGAGCTTAGTTTTTGTAAGATATAGGTGTGAGACTTGTAGCAGAAGATTGTTTCTCCTTTGGACAGAATTACTTAGTAAAAACAAGAAATTTGGGAACTTGAAATGGTGGGATGGCAGGTTCATTGAAGTCCTTACTTTGCAAGAGTTCATAATTTGGGAAATGGACACAATGAGCTCTTTATTTAAGTGTTAAAGGGTTCGTGGTATCAAAGCTTTTCGTTCAGTCATGCTTTATCATCCTCATCTTCAAGATCTCAGGAAAGTTCTCAATGAAGGGATTTGAATTTAGGGACTGCCTTGGGAGAAGATTCTACAGGTAATCAATCAGAAAGCGCAGGTAGCCTTGCAATGATGGAGTTTATCAAGCCTATGCGATTCGTAGAAACCATTCTTATGCTTATTCAGTTTTCAGGTTACTAAAAGATGCTTTTAAGCTGCCGGTATGGGCATCGCAAAGGGATCTAAAGCAAGTGGAGGGCGGACTTTTCTACTGGTTTTAAAAGCCGTCAAAATTTTCGTCGGTGGGTTTATCAACCATAAGTTGAAAGTATCTGCAAAAGTGTTTTTGATCTGGGATAGGATTTCACTGGAACGGCTGTGGCCTATATTATATACCTTCTTTTCCCCTTTTCCTTTTCCCTTTGCATGTCCTCTCTGCACCTTACCACTAGTTATATACTTCCTATGTACTGTTGTTCCCATGTTCTTGTTAGTGCTTAATCTATTATCCTACTTGCCACAAAAATTCTAAGTTATAATCCTAATAATCAAGTTTTCTTTCCACATCTATTTAAACTTCTTCCAATGCTATTTGACAAAACTAACAGTAAGAAAGTAAAATTCATGAATTTGAAGTTGTAAACAAAAATTTACATGAAAATCAGCTATGAGGGCTTGGCCCATGATAATTCAGAATTACAAACCTGGCAAAACTAGATGAATGGACACTCACAAAAAAGATGGATACTCAAACTATATTGATCCAAAACATTAAGAAAAATCTACTAGATTATTTAATCCATAGTTCCATTTTCTACAGATATAAAAATATAACCAATGAAGCTAAGCAAAACGGATATTTGCTACAAGTGGCACCAAATGCAAATGAACAAAACACAAAGAGGAAAAAGAAAACCCTCTCAACGGATCAAAAACAATCAAATCATGGACATTTAACAATATTCTAGTCTAAAAACTCTTAGCCAAAAAAACCTAAGATCGCGCAAAAATGTAAGATTTAGGTAATTCGATTCATTTGTTCTAATCTCAAATGACCTTGATTTCTCTTCTGAAGTGTTTCAAGATAAGCGCAAAATGAGTAGCCCCATGCGTACTTCCAATCTCTTCCTAACAATTGATGCCAATTTAAGAGGCCTAAAGAAGGCAATGCCCATATTTTACAACAAAGAAAAGGCAATTGCCATTGAATCTCTGTTTTAATACAATGGAATGCTATCGATGAATTCTATTCTTCTTCATCTTTGCATAGGTAGAACCAAGGTTCCATCTCTCCCCATTGATCAATCCAAGATCAAAATCTCCATGAAGAACCCCATTTTCAATGAAACCCAAGAATCCTACACTACTTTCACAAAGAGTCTCCTGCCACCCTGGTCAACACAAGATTAGAAGGCCCCGAATGAAATTCTTTTCTTATTCTATCCATCCACCCACATCATATCCTTCCCATGCCTATTCTCTAATCTCTTACAGTCTCAAACATATGCTACAAAATCTCCTCCGATAGCATATCTTATACATCAAAATACAAAAAGAAGAGACATTATTAATTTATGGGCCTTGTCTTACTTTATTGAGTTGCAATAAGAGAACCAATACCACATAACAAAGTATATTATATTACAAGTGCACCTAAAAATTTCTAATACCATGGTACCCAGTATGGTTGATATATAATTAAAGCTTGCCATCACAGCTTCAGTAATATCACGAGCAACTCTCCTTCCGAGCAGTTTCTTTTTCAACTCAACGGCAGAGTACGCCCTACAAAAGGTAAAGAAAGCATGCTTCAAAAAACAACTTCCACACATCCTAGCCGAATCCTTGAAGATATATGCATGCCTATTGTCAATGTCCAAAATATAGGTTAACCCACATATGAAGGAACTTAATATCAAAATTGAAATGATCCATTAGCATTCAAATGAGATTAAGGTTTTAAATCATGAAAACAGAAAACAAAAAGATAAGAAGGGGAAACTAAATTCACTTGTTTGACTACTGTGGTATGTACAAAGAAAATTAAATATCATAAACTGATTCAAAATTTTCTATATTTTCTATAAGCATATACATCTTTATGAATAAAAATTGGAAAGAGAGAGATAGGGAAGAAGAAGTAGATGTTTATAAAAATAAAATTACTAAGCTCATAGGGAAATTTTTGCTTCCATTTTCCTCTATTTTCTTTCCTTTTTAGTTTCCCTAAACATTGAAATGGAGCTTAAGTGATTATAATAGGGAAAGTTTTTGTGTAACAAATAATTTGTTTATGTGAACAAGAGGTTATAGTATAGTAACAAGAAACTAATTGGGAAATGAAACATGTAGAGTTAAACCCAGTATTCTTTCCTATTCGCCAAGAATTGTCTTGTATAAATAGGTTATTTGTGATCAATGAAATATACAATTTTCCCTTCAATTATCTATGATTATACATGGTATCAAAGCCTGGCTTGGAATTTGTCTTTTAAAAGGAAAATTTTGGGAAAATCGCAAGAAAAACTGATTCTCCTGCAGATAGCTTGGTGTGTGCAATCTGCTTACCAAGTATAGCATCTAACCTGATTTAAGAACTGACCAAACATATTGAGATAGATTGTCACTTGTCCGTGAGAAGATCCAGTTGAGGTTGATCTCTACAGGATATGTAAAGATTGGAGAATAATTAGGAGATATCTTCACAAAACTTTTGATTGGAGATCGAGTCAGTTATTTTTGTAACAAGTTGGGTATGATCAACATCTATGCTCCAACTTGAGGAGGAGTGTTATAGTATTGTAGAATTAGAAACTAGTTGGGAAAAGGAAACATGTAGAGTTAGGAAACTTCATATTCTTTCCATTTGGTTTAGGGATTGTCTTGTAGAAATAGGTTATCTGTGATCAATGAAATATACACTTTTTCCTCTAATTATCTATGATTACAAAGAGAAATTGAAAGAATATATGGTGACGAGGAAGTCAAAGGGGAAAGTTTCCTAGTTTTGTACTAGATTAAATTATGTATGCCTTGCTTCTCCACATAACCAAAGATTTAATGTTGTGTAATCAAATGAAAGTTTTAAAACAATGTTTCACTTTGAGAAAACAAGAAATTTTGTGAAACAATGCCTTCACTTGACAAAACAAAACTACAACTATGAAACTCAAAGTATCTCCAACCTTGTCAAAGTAATCTAACTGCTAACTCTCTACATCTCTTGCTTTTACTTTACTAACTTGTGATACATCCAATTGAGGATAATCCTTCTCCTGATAGATTTTGAATTCCTTAACAATGTTCTCTCGCTCTTGCATGAACTCAAAGTCTACAGCCCTAACATCACAATCAATTGCTTCTTCCGATTCTGCAGATAAGAAAATGTCTAGTAAGAATTGCCATGATCTCATGTATATAGGCAAAAATAAGCAAAACTAAAATATAAATGTGATAACATAAAGCTAAAACATATAGAAAAATAGTAAAAAAAGAAAGATAAAAAGGATTAAATCTGAGCTACAATTTAAATGCTCATTCCTATTTCTTTGCTTTATTAATCCTATGACATGTTTCAATGGCCCACTTTCTTTTCCCCTTCTTAAATGATATCATAACTGATACAATGGCAATATCTCTAAATAACTAAAAAGGAACTTAAAAAGCTACCTATAAAGCCATTGAGCCTAAATTACTAACATTCTCTTAAACTACAATTTAATATATAGATCCAAGTAATTCAAGCAATCGTTTGACAGATTTTAGGTATAATGCTTATATGGCTCTCAAACCAAGATTAATTCTAAAAGTTCTTGTCCTGATCTATGAAACCAATTTTAGAGGGAAGAGAATAGGTGAACAAAATATCCTTTGCAGAACCCTATCAAGATTTTAATTGTTTTAATCGCATACACACCATTAGCCATCAAATAATATCGATCACAAGATATATAACTAGGAAATGCCACCTAGAAAGTTTATGTAAACCAACAAATGACATCATTGACTTCCAATCAATCCACTGTTTGTAAGACAAATGGTAATTGAATCTAAATCCCATATCGGGTTAGGGGGAGAAGGTTTTGATAATTATAACTACGAGCTCCTTTTAACTCTAGTAGATATGAGTAGAGCTCCTTGTGGTCCCAAAACAAACACAGGTGGCATGGTTGGGTGGGTGCGGATCAGTCATAACAACCTGTGACTGCCAAGTGGATCACCTTAAAGAGTAGCTTACTCAATAAAGTCCAACTCAACCTTCTTTAGATTTTTAGTAGAAGATTTATTTCAAGAATGGTATTGAAAAGATTGGTAGATAGAATTCAGACTGTAGCTGTAAGATCTTAGGCATCATATTAAAGTAAATACAACTTATTATTTATACAATATACAAAGTGTATGGATCCATTTATTGGAAAAGGAGCTACAAGACTGTTTCCAGTTCAAATGCATTATAAGGACTCTAGTATAGTTTCAATTGAGCTGTGGTTCAGAAGAGAATCATACCTGATTCAGCATCGTTATCAAATTGTTCATGGGTCTTTATTCTGGAATTTGATTCTTCTCATCAAACAGAAGTTGTAATGAGCAATTTGCTTACCATTTGAAGTCTTAATTCGAATATTAATCAGTCATTTTCTTCATGTAAATACATAAAAATGGTAAAGGGAGCTTTTGTTTACAATGAATTATTTTTTTAAAAAACTGAGTAAAGTTAGGGCCTGCTTGTTCCTATTTTTGAAAACTGTTCTGAAAATAGTTTGAGGAAAATACAGAGAACAAATGGGTGTTCTCTGAATTTTCTCCTTGTCCTTTGAATTTAGCGTTTTCTGTATTCTTCATGTGTTTTTAGAAAAAAACCAATCGTTTTCTCCTTATTTTTCAGAGCAAAAAACAGTTTTTGAAAACTGTAACCAAACAAGCTCTCAGATTTACAAATTTTGAGTTATTGAGGTCTTTTAACCAAATATTTCTATCTTTTATGCCTCTAATGAAGTAAATGGCAACTTAGTATTTATATAAATATATAAAGGTATGATTCATGGCTGGGCAAAAGAGTACAAGACTGTTTTCAGTTGAAATGCACAGCATGACTATAGATTAGTTTCAATTGATCTGTGTCTGAAGAGAATTATACTTGATTCAAGTGCATCAAATATTAAACATGTTCATGGGTCTTTATTCTGAATTTGATTCTTCTCATCCCAAACAGAAGCCTGATAACTTTGCCTGGAATCTTGGTGCCTGAATTGAACACAATCATCATTTCTTCTTCTAGAAACTGATTTTGATTTCCTCAACCTTAGAAGACTTTAGAACAGCCTCTAACCAATAGAGAACCGTAAGCTCTTCTATACAGCAACGGTACTGTTCTTTTCATCCTAAACAAGAAAAAAAAAAAGGGAAAAAAAAAAAGAAAAAGAAAAAGAGGTGGCAAGAATTGAGAAACGCCATAAACTAACTTCCAGACAACTTTCAGCAAAAATCCCAAATTTTGTTCGAAGCTGTTTATTGATGAGAAATCGATGGAAGTTAAAAATATAACAATTTTGAAACTATTCTCTACTATACGGGTAGACAAGAAGACAAGAGAGATAACCTAATTGTATCACACCTCAATAAATCGTCCCTCTCAGCCAGATCTTTACATTTCCAGATTCTTGTAATAGATAAATGATTTTCTTCTGAATTTCATCTTTGGGAGCGAAGCAGAGGTAGAGAAAATATCCCAATTAGAACAAAGCGCTGGATACTGACAGAATGAAAATCTTCAGCTGAAATTTCATGAATGCCGATATATTCAGTTGATTTCACAGTCACAAAAATGAAAACCCTAGATGAAACCTCAAGGGAAGGGCTCGTTAATTCAAATGGACCATCTTCATGCACTCCTCTCCTAGAACCTCCGAGTGAGGATTTACCAAACCTCTTTCCAGATAATGGGAAAATAAAAAAAAAACTATTTGCAAAAATATCTAATCTCCATTTTAACTTTATTTTAGTCCAAATGAATCCTAATAAGTCATGAATTTACTAGAGTTCAAATTAGTCTCTATCGATATCATCAAAGTGATTAAACGGTATTAAAAACGATTGCTAAGATCGGCGCCGACATTTGGTAATTGAGCGGATTCAGAAATTTGAACTAATAACAACTACTGTGCCAAGCACAGTTCATTGTACTCGAATTTTTATTTTTAGCCAAAGAGCCATTAGCCTAACCTTGCTCTATGGCTGTTGTGCTTATTTAGCTAAATGGTAAACATTAAAACTAATTTATAATTTTTATATATTTTATAAAACGAAATTTTGTTTAAAATACTTATAATTTGTTTTTATATTGTTAAAAATTATATAATAGAAGTATATTAATTCTTTTTAATATCATCTTATTTTTTAATAATTTTCTATATGAGTTTAAAAAAATTAATTTTTATATGAGGATGATTTTATTTTATTAAATAATTGAAATCGCTTATGATAAATCTATTATTTCCAAATATTATTTCTCACAATTTTCAATAAAAAGAAACATGTATTTTTTATACCAAAAAATTAATTATTTTGTAAAAAACTATAATAAAACATGTGTAATTATTAAGAGAGAGAGATATATATATATATATATATATATATATATATATATATATATATAATAAATACTGTAAAACATCATAAATAGATTCTCTTAAAATGTTAATAAAAATTATTTTATAATAATTTAAAAAAGTAATAAAATTAATATAAAAATGTGTTTGTAAGATTACTTTAAAAAACAATAGTAAAATATTTTAACTTATCAATCCTACATAAATATCATTATTAGGGATTGAAAATATTTATTTGTTGAAAAGGTACTTTTTGAAATAATTAAATTTTTTTTTTTTGATTTTTAGCATATTTTTATGTTTTAAATTTATATTTGAAGTTAATAATTTAAAAGTATATAAAAACAATCGCCATAAAATCTCTTACTTAACTTTTAATGGGTCATGAGCTAATTTGCTACTATTAGGCGCAGTTTTATTCAAGATAAAATTGAGACCCAACTCACTTTACTAAATTTAAAGTTCAAATTGAATTTACCATATTCTACCTAATGGGATCCCTCTCCTCTCTTCTCTCTTTTCCATCCTCTCTTTTCTCTCCTTTATCTTCCCTTTCTCTTCTTTCCCTCTAATCGATTTGATCCCCACCTAGCATCCACCCTAGCCCTCCACCCAACACTGTCATGTGGATAACACTTTAATTGTTGTCTTTAACACTGTTAGACCACTTTGAATCTGTATTAGTTGGCAGACATGGTAAATGAGCCAAATCTTCTATACCGAATAAATCGGCTTTCAATTTGGCTGCACTCCATTTCTCATATGTGAGCCAAAGCATTGGTCAATAAATTCGTAATTTTATTGAATTTTAAAGTAATCTAGCTAAGAATCGACATTTCTGTAAGGATTTAATATAAAATCATTTTAAATATATCTTTGCAGTGACAGGGATTTCAAAAAATTATTATTATTATAATATATGGGATTAATAAACTTTGTTGTTTTTAATCTATTTTATTTTTAATTTTAAAATGTATTTTTAATATAATTTATATGATAGAATTTAACATTTAAAAATATTGTAAGGAAAATTTAGAATTAAATAAATTACCGTTTTAATAGCTAAATATATTTTTATTTATCTATTTTAATCATATTTAAATATTTACAATTCCCATTTTTATTTATTATTCAAATTTTATTAAATCATATGCTTTTTATAAAAATAAAGTTGTGCTAGTTTTATAAATTAAATTAATCTAAATAGAATTAAATTATTAGTATATTTTAAATAAATTTATTACTTAAACTAGTGTTACACAAAATAATGTTATTTTTTTAAAATAATTAATAAAAATTATATACTAATTTCTCCTAATATGATTATATCTTTAGGTAATATATATTTTCTAAACAAATACTATATATTTCATTATTATAATGATTGTTGGTATTTGGAAAAATATTTTTTTATTCTAAATATAAAATGAAATTTATAAGATAATAATCTAAATTAATTAATGGGATGATGATAACTCAACCACATGGAGGATATATATATTTCTAAATGAGAATCATACAAGTATTATTTGGTTATAATGTTAATGATGACGGTGATAAAAAGTGATATGAGATTCTACTGATATTTCTGAGTTGTTTTCCTATATATGTTATTAAGTTGTTACTATTGTTTTGATACTATTTAGCTTAGTTAATTTAGTACTTGATTATAAGAGTGTTCTAGCATTATTTATTTCTATTTAAGTTTGTTTTTATTATTATTATATCGTTTAGACTCAATTACTTTATATATAATTATTATTATTATATATTTGTATATTATTTATTTTTATTTGAAGAATGATAAATTTAGAAATTAATTTTTTAGCATTTTGTAAAGCCTTTGGCCCGTTTAATCCTTCCTTTTGCTCAGAACTAATATGAGTTTGATCAATAATCGAAAAACTAGCCCACATGGAAATGGTAGCATTAATACCTGCTTTGCCTCAGCCCCAATGCCAAATGGCTAATTAAATGGGTTGAGTTTAGTTTGCCATCAAATTTCTATTTGAGCTATTGAAGTAAATTATGTGACTTCTATTTGGATCAAATGAAGTTTATGTGTAAGGAAATATTGGTAAGATGGCTGTAAGGGTTTTTTTATACATTTTCCTCCAAAATTGAATGAACTTTTAATAACATTTGTTAAATATACCAAATAATCAAAATTTAGCAAAACTATCAATTCATATTTTTTTTTTCGAATGACTCACATAAAAAATAATTCTTGATCCTTTCTGGGTGCATTTATGCTTCAAAAAGGATTATTTTTTAAGAAAATTCAACAAAAGATATTTTGTCAAAATATGATAAAAAAATTTGTGGCGACTTCAGCTCACTTCACCCATTATTAGTCCGAACTGGGAAACCTCGGGGATTTAATTTAAATCCATTAATAAAACTTTCACATCGCTTTTTTATTTGAATTTAGTTTCAAAAGGTTAACTTAACTTCATCAATGCAGTTCTGGCATCCAAGGTGAGCTTTAGCTTACTCCGATATCAATTATCTTATCAAAACATTTGGCTTGTTTTATTCATTTTAAATTTTAAAATTCTCATGGAAGCATTTTCATTTTTGTAAGTCATAAACATTTACTTATCTAAAAGACTCATACTAATTTTACATTTAACAAAATGCATTTACAAAAAAAAATAATGATTCAGAGTTCAAACTGCTTTATGTAATATTTAAACAAACTGAAAGAAATTATACTTATATGATGACATACTCCTCGCAGCTCTTTCTAGCGACCTAAGCCCTCGATCTTTGGTCTTGCTCGATGTCTATCATCTGTGACTGCGCATTGATAAAATAATACGCTAAGTATTTTCATGCTTAGTGGTTCTATACAGCATGTATTCCATTTTGTCTCATATAACTGCATTTATCAAATAATGCTCTTTATATAATATCGTTGTAATGTAAGATACTTATACAAACATAATTCTTCAATTTCCACATTCTTCTTGCCAGGATTCCAAGACACGGCCATAGAATCCACATCCGCGATGGGATTCAAATATTTAATCCACCCGCTTGTTATTCAAAGAGTGCAGATTTGCATTCTATAATACCGCCCCACATATGACTATAGAAGTCGCATTCATAAAGCGATTCACTTGTTGAACTCGCCTCCGCTTTGTCATTCAGTAGCAAATGTGATTTCGTGATTCATTACGTCGCCCACATATGACTATAGAAGTCATGATCGCCATGATTCGCTTTATGAATCCTGGCCTGTAGTTTACTATTATCTAAGAGCAATGTGGGATTTCGCATTAGACAAATACTTCGCTACCTCATGATTTAATCTACCAGAATCTTTACAAGTGTCGGTCATTCAATAATACGCTTTTAAATCAATTTATTTTTATGCAATGAATTTGTCGTAGCCTGGGCCACACGATGATATTTGTCAAATACTTCAATATCATCATCAAATCGATATATATATTTCAACAGAGCAAACAGGAGAACAAAGATTATGGTGAATAAACCGTAATAGCAAGAACAAAGTATTAACAAACCAATTATCGATTCCGCTTTCCCGATGCCAATCCTAGGGTCGCTATCGCTCACCTCACCTACCAAATACACCGATTCACTTCAAAGGATTACAAATAATCATTGCAACCGATTGATCGCTTATAAAGCCAAACTTCATGAAGGCGGCGAGGCACGTGACGCTTTTTTGACTTAATTTCATTCTATTCCTCTAAGAGTCTACTTTATCATAAATTGAACTCTTCAATCGGATTATCCTAATCCAGTTATGGCATTTTTCATGCCAACTACAAATCATCGATTACACCGGGACAGTTTGTATCACTATTTTTCCGTCTTAACTTCATGTTTGACTCTAGCCATTGTACTTTTAAAGCTATGTGCTATGGGTTCATCTAACTCGAATCACCTAATCTGGAGTAATCGAAACTCAAGTTACATCCGAAATAACCTTGACACTTATGTCTCAGCTAAACCAGACCTATTTAATAAGCAAATTTTACTTTGAGTGAATTTTTAGGGCCACTTAGGATCAGAATTTGGCGATGCCTATTTTAAGTTTGGTTCTCCTTGAAGTCTATTTTGGCGTAGCCACTTGAATCACCCAAATCGGATAAGAAATGAGCAAGTTATGGCCAAAATACGAAAACTGGTCAAACAGGAAAACTAAATAGGAAAACAGACACACTGCTCATGTACCGGCACACTTTGTTCAGTGGGTGTGTGCCTGGTACACCATCAAGCTCATGTACCGTACACTAAAATTGCCTGTGATTTTGTTATTTTTCCCACTTTGATGCTAATCTTACTCCATACAACTTCTATAATTCATATTACCAAAACTAACTTAATTAATTTAAAAAACAATTCACAATACTTAAATTGGTGCTATAACCCCAAAACACAAAAAACCCAGTGAAAATCTTAATACTACCAAGGCCCACTAATTCTTTATAAAACCATAAATGATAGATTCCATGGTTATTTTCCACCACCAGTTTTACTTCATAACTCAATAATTCAAAGGTTTGTGGATCTTTACACAAACCTAGACCAAAGGAGCATCTACCTATACCAAAACCTTAGGATTCATAATAAAACCTAAAAATAAGGATTCCATACCTTGATCTTCTTCCTCTTCCTTCTTCTTCCTTCTCTTCCCTTCGGGGCTTCCTTTCCTTCCTACGTTTGCTAGGTAAACTTGAGACCAAAATGAATTTTGGTTTTATATTTTTCTTCCTTTAAAGAATACTTTTCACACTGCAAATTTAGTCCTCATCTCTTAAGATTTGAAGAATAACTTATTTTATTTGTATCAGGCCTCATATCTACTCCTATGATTTTTATCTCCTTATGATAATATAATTTTGTCTCTTGTTTAGTGCCAAATTTCCTGTTCACTAAATTTATCATTTCATAACTTGTCAATTTACCAATTTTCCTAAAACATAAGTTTACTCAATTTATACCTGCATATATATAATAAAATTATTAAAAATTATAGGGTATTTTTAAGACAAAATTAGTGAAATGTTAGATTTCAAAATTCATGTTTCCATGGTCTTTTAATCAAATCATTCAACTTTTAATCGAAAATTATACACAAAAATCTGAATTTATACATTATATAACCCGTGAATTTTAAATAGATAAGACATAGATGAGAGATTCAAGATCTACCTAACGAGATAAGACATAGAAAGAGAAAAACTGAAAATTCTAAATTTTTTTGAAAATGGTAAGAATAGTAAAATTGTCGGGAATGACTTGGCAAGCCTATAAAATTCTAGATCTCGACGACTAAATGTATAGCACTACGTGATTTGTCTCACAAATCTAGGATCCCAAAGTTTTACCAAATTCTCGAGACAATCTGACTTTTACGATTTTCTAAATGGTGATCGCGTTGACTCTAGAATAGATTCTTTAGAAAAAAATCTGGAAGTTAGGAAATGGCTCGAATCAAGTTTATTTAAAATAAATTGAATTGAAAGAAATGAACTATTTCAAGACAAAACGAACTTGGACTTGAGTGGACATATATGCGACGTGTAACACTTAACAAACTTGCTGACTAATAAATGAGGGCAAAATGGGAAAAATTTCCATTTTTCTTTGGTCTCACATGAGGGAGAAGAGAGGTAGAGAGAGAAGCTCCACTTCTCTAAGATCTATAGAGCTCTGGTATCGCTCCCAAGGTCAAGACTTAAAGCCTGAGTACCTACTGAGGGCAATGCATGTGGACACCAAAAACCAGAGTTTTTGTCAAAGATTTGAGCTAAAGTCTGAGGCCATGGTTCTGAGCTCGGGTCTTCGGTAAGCTTTATCTTCGGGCTTCAGGTGAGAACCTTCCTACTCTGCTTATTTTCCAAATTCAGAGTCGCTTTGTTCCTATTGAGCCCTAGGGGTTTTGATGGTGCTTAAGCACTAAAGAAGAAAACTGATTTTTCTGGCCTTCGCTATGATGTCCAATTTTCGGTGTTGTTCTGTTGATTTTAGGCTTAGTTTGGACTTGATTTGCGCTGTCGGCGGCCGACGGTGGTCTCAATTGGGGCGGGTTTGTCGTTGATTGAAAGGTTTCCAGCGAGTTTAATAAAACTGGCATGGAGCTCCAGAAGGTGCTTCCCGTATTACACCGCGATCGGCGCACCAGGTCACGGCCCATGGAAGCTCCAAAGACGAATACACTTCTTCAACTGGGACTACACGCCTTAGACTCATGGAAACTTCTTGAGTCTATAATCCATCCATATAGCCACACCTGTTCTTCATATTATCCGAAACGATAAAATATAGAGCTCACGCAAGGCGCCGTGAATGTCACTGATTTTCTTCATGGCTTCGTAACTCGTGATAACCTCTGCGACTTAAATTTATGTTCTGATCATGGAAAGCTCCTTGAGTCAATATGGGCCATATGCCTACAAATGGCATCTGCAACTACATATTTTGAAAATTTGATTGTATCACTGATGCAAATTGCTTGGTTTGTGATGATATGTGCTGCCTAATACTTGTACTGTGTATTTTTGTCTTCTAGAATTATATGCATGTTGATATAATTATTCATGAGGCTTAGGAAAATGCATGAGTTTGAAGGATTGAGCTGCCAACAGGTTTTGTTGTAGGCTATCGGTGGACACGGTATATAATTAGGACCTAGAGGATAAAGTGTTATTACCCGATCGGGTGATGTATCGAGATGTCAATGCATGTAAGTATGTTACATGAATTGTATGATTTAAACTGGAATGTTCTATGTTATGATATAAATGTCCACTGATGAGGTTAATACATGTGTGAAACTTTGGAAAATTTAAAATTTAAAAGTAAAAAGAAAAAGAAATAAATTGTCAAATGGCTAAGGAAGTTTAGGAAAATTTCTAGAGCCTTAATGATTTAAATGGATCAAATAAGGAGTCCTTATTTCATTAAAGCTCGAGTAATTCCAAAAGTTCCGTCGAATTCTAGGTAGTTGAATTTTTAAGTGAATTTTTAAGAAAATTAGCAAATTTAAAACGGTGATTCTTCTTAAAATCTCAAGAGTTAGGAATGATTTGAGTGAAGTTCATTTAAAATACAATTGAACTAAAAATAAATAAATCTGTTTGGGATAGAAACTAATCTGGAGCCAAGGTCGTGGACGCTGGCGCGCGGGCCCCGCCCACCCGAAACTTGGGTATGAAAATAGGAGGAAAAGATGGGATTTTCTCCCATTTTGGCAATTTTAGTGGCTTGAGCTGGAGAGGAGAAATGAGAGAAACTCCTCATCTTCTACGACCACGAAGATCGGGTGGTCGGAATCCACGAGCTAAGATCAAGTCCATCTACTCGACGAGAGCCATGCCAGGTACCGGATAACACCGCTTCACCTGGTATCGTGTCAGAGGTTTTCTTCTTCGTGAGAGAAGCTTTACCTTATCTCTATGATTTATATAATCGGCGCTCGATTTCCATTTCAAAGACTTAAAGTCGGAGTACGAGGGTAACGCGTGGATAACAAATCAAGAATTTTCGTCAAGATTCGAGTGGAAGTCGCAGAAGGCCGTGGGTCTCGGCCCTGACTCCAAAAAGTTTCACCTTTCGCTTCAAGAGGTAGAATTTTCTCCGACTCGGCTATTCTGCTTAAGGGCCATCTGCACGGCCGTAGGTTCAAATTTTAGCCGTAAATGGGTTTATGGGGGATATTTGGCTTCATCTTACCATTTTGGGGGACCTGTTGGGATCGATTATGATTAAATGTCGCCGAAGAGGTGTTTTGACCGATTAGAAAGCACTCAACATTTCAATGATGGTGTGTGGACCAACTTTGACTGTCTTCAGGATTGCTTTGGTCCGTTTTGTAGCCCTGGGAGGGTTGTTTTTGCAACCTGCCGTGGCTGGCCTTTGAGGCAGACGACGTCCCACAGAAGATGTTTCATGAACATAATGGCTGTTTATTACGCTGATTTCAGGAATGTCGAAGGTATGTGCAATTATATTGACTTGAATGGAACGATGCGTGGAACTATAAGTGTGACATGATATAGAAATGCAACGTGTATTTGTACTGTATTATGCACTGACATTTTGGGTCAGGAAGGCCGCCCCGCTTTGGGAAAACATACCGTCCATTAATGATTTAATTAGATAAAATGAGAATTCGGGTATCTTCAAGAAATTGTATCCCTGTAATGAACTTGATGTTAGGCTTTTGAATCACCTAAATCGCACTTATAACCTGGGGTTACAATCGCTTTTCTGATCGCATCAAGCTGGGCGAACTCGTCAGGTTTTGGGACTGAATTTTCTTGATCGGAAAAATGAGGATTGGGCTAGTATCCTTCAAAGAAATTGTGAATGGCATGAGAACTTCAGTTAGGCTGAATCACCCAAATCGACTCTGGTAACTTAAGTTATGGTCCCGGATCATGTGTCTAGAAAGGCGCGTGTTTAATCATGGTTTTTCAAGTGAATTTGTGGCGCCTGAAAATGCGTGTTCGAGGATGAGCTCTGCGCTGCACTTGGCGGCCTATTTAGCCTCCATATTGGGACATGTTGATAGCCGCCACGGGACACTGGATAAATTGGGTGAAAAAGAAAAAGCAAAGGGGAGCATTGTGGTCCTCGTAATGCTATACGCGCGAGGTGAAGTCGCTGCTATGCCATAAAGGTAGGACATGTCTTAGATTGCTTATTTTGCTCTAACTTTGACTTGACTGAATTCCTTCGCCCGAAAGTCGCTTTAGGTGTTCGACTATATGGAAAGATTCGAGTCTAGAATCTGACCACATGCTTTTAATGGAATGGTGCTCATGCATCCTTGTTGAAAAATTGATCGCCATAAATGTGCTAATCGTCGTCAGGTGGATGGAGGAGTCAGGTCGGGCTAGCTTAACAGATGGCATGTCAGAGGGCTAGTTTATAGGCATTTCATGTGCCATGATGTAGCCTAGGATTTGAGAGGCGACATTACTTGGTTCAAGTAGACAATGATGTTGATGCGCTTGTTTGATGTGTCAATACAATTGATAAACAAATAATCATATATATTAACGTTTAATGAATGTATGACTGTGTGCATTAGATATGAGGTCCATGGTACATGGTGAGTGTATCAGAGTAGGGGTGTCCAAGTGTAGAGGTTCCTTATACATCAACATGACTTAGAGGCAATGGAACAAATCGCCAGTATCGGGTGCTACACACTGTGATGAAACTGGGGTGAGTATACCGGAAAATCCGCATCAGGTTTAGTGTCGATGTTGGTCTTTGGCTTCAGGGACAAAGTCCAAAAAGGTCACATGAATGATCGATTGCCTAACATGACTTTTGAACAAAGCGGTTTTATCGAGGGCTGTCCATAATTATTATCTGAGTATGTCCACTAATTTTATACTCTGAGGGGTCAGTCTACATAATTACGAATATGAGTATGTCCAATTACAATATACTCCGAGGGTCAGCTCATAATTATTATCAGAGTATGTCTAATAATATATGTTTGGTGCTGTCCACTATTTGTCAAAGTATGTCCTACCAAAGTTTCATTCCGAGGGGTTGTTCACAAATAAAACAACACTTTGTTTTAAAATACTTACATGGTATATCAGATGTCGAGAGAAGCCTATGAGGAATTTGGTACAAGGATCACGAGGAGTAGCATTTCATTCATGTCATGTAGATTCCATTCTAGGATTAACATAATCATGGTTAGAATGTGCTTATGGCATGACCATTGCATGCGACTTAAAGTGGTTATGTTCCCTCAGGATTTCACTCTATCAAGCATTACCCACTCCAATCGTAGAATTCCCTTTCTGTGCACAAAGAGATGTAAAGGTGAGATGGCGCCTACTAGAGGCCAGAACAGGGAAGAAAGTCGACTGTGGCTTTGATTTATATTTTGTAAAATATGTATTAGAATTCTTAATTTTGATATATATGTTTTGTATAAGAGTGGTGTATATTTAAACTCCCCATGACTATGGTCCTATAGCGTCATGTGCTTATATGTTTTGGTTATGGACAATGGGCCCTGTGTGGTCATTTTTACTCGTATGTGGACCTTGTGTGGTCATGTATAATATCGACAGTTGCCATGTGATTGCACAAGTTGCATTTCGTAGAGCTTCCGATAAAAGGAGAGTCTACTCCCATTTTCGCAAATCTGGGTCCCGAAAAATGGATCACTGGTGGTGTCAAAGTCATCTACATCCATGAATCTTCCACATGGTAAAGTTGGGCTGCATCTAATTGGATTTGGAAGGCCACAAAGATGGTATTAGAGCACAGCATGACTACCTAGAGCTCTCAGTATTACAACGCAGTGCCATGGCTATCAGGAGGAAACTGGAGAATTAGCCATATAGTCAGTGTGTTAGGAGCTTAGGTTCATGATTACCTAGTATATTTGGATGCATTTATGGATACCCCAGATCAATGTGTGGTATCAAGGTATAGGTATGTGATTACCTAGGACTAGATGGGTATCGTTTACCATTGTGAATACATGTTGTGTGTTTCATGTATGTGCTCAAAGGTTACATGATGTGTGTTGGAGCATGTCAGGTGGATCATACATATGGCAGGATGTATATAGGAAAATATAAACACCTGTGGTTAGAGAAACCTTAGGGGTCTAAATGAATGAAACTGAGTAGTTCGCGATGGATGTCTATTAAAGGGTCGGATTGGCGCACTACCAGGTAGACTAGCAAAAGTGGAATCTCAATCACATTCACATAGATGGGGCGTTTGAAAAAGTCGCAGGCAAAGCCTCCCAGAAACCAGCGGTATTGGTTGGATAGCGTTGAATCGAGAGACTCACAGATTCTCCTCACCACCGGCGTTCATGGAGGTTTCGACAATGATAATCCTAGATGGATCGGATGATTCGACACCGGGCCGCCATTGGTCGGATCGCAAAGAGCCTACCGCCGGTAGCAAGAATGGAGTTTATGAGGATGTTCTTAAGGGATAAGATGATGTTTACCCGCACCGCGCTAACTCTGTATGTTATAGAAGATTGATGGGTCAAGAAGCAAGCCTTACCCGGAGGACGAGGCGAGATCGAGCTCGCTTCACTTCGGGTAGTCGAGAGTAAGGGATGTTTTTATGGATGATCTATTCATCAGATTACTCCATGTATGGACGTGACTTGGCGAGTAAGTCACACCCCAAGGCGCCCATTCTATAACCTTTATAGGATGGCGCCAATTGTTTATGAAACTCGAGTCCAGATACAGGAATCAGAGGACGAGGGTTATATTGGATCTATACTCACCATAAGGAGTGCTCCGTTTTAGTTTGGTGAAGAGGAGAGACAAACTCGATTGTGCATAAACTATCAATTGAATGTGTCACCATCAAGAATCCAGATTCCTTGCCAAGGATTAATGACCATTCAATCAACTATGAGGGGTGCGGGAGTATTCTAAGATAAACATACTGTTATCCTCCATGAGAGTCGGGAGGCGTAACTCTAACATAGCCGCTAGAGGCTGGGATGGCACTCGATCATGTTGATGCCCTTCGGATTTAACAAATGCGCTAGTGACATTCAGGGATCTCAGGTATAGGGTTGCTAACCCTATCTAGACTCGCTGTAGTAGTCTTTTGTGGAAAGATATTTCATATACTCAAACATGGAGGATTAGTAGGACCATGGAGGCTTGTTCTTCAGACTATGAACACGCTGAAGTCAAACAAAGAAAGGGAGCGCTAAATAAGGTGATTTAAGACATGTATTAAATTGGCCTGTATAGACGGAGACAAAGTGAAAAAGTAAATTTATATGACAAGGTCACCTGGGAGAGGTTTAAGTAAGGAGCTGGTGACCTGTGTGAGAGGGCATTCTAAATTAAAAGGAGGTTTACTTCAGCCTTCTATTCGAGAGTCCTGCCATGGATGTGGGTACAATGTGTCAGTGGATGCCTCAAGGACTGACCGAGATGTGTTTTGATGCAACTGGGAGGTAGTAGCTTATGGTTCCCGAGCAAAGAAGAATCAAGGAGCACATTACCCCACACATGATATGGAGTTACAATATAGTCTCTACTCGAGATTTGGTGCCATTTCATCTATACTGTGAATAGTTGAGATGTTTTTAGACCACAAAAGTCTGAAGTATATCTCATTTAACCTGGATCAATATGATACTTTATATAGAGACTATGTCGATCATCGATCACTGGATGCAGGTGGACATATTCCATCACCGTCCAGATCCGATTAGAAACACCCTGTGGAAGGTGGCTCATATGGCTTAAAGCCGTGAGAAGAGTTCGAGACGTGATCACGCCTTCTCGAGGTGATAACGCAAGAGAGGAGGAAGGGGGTTTGGTAAGGCAATGTCACGAGAGTATATCAGCCCTTCGAGATACTCGAGCGGGTATAACCACGATCCGCTGGTTTCTACGCTACATCAATTGTCAAAGAAGTTTCCATGTTTCATGTCTGCTGTACACCTACATCCGACTCGAAAGTGTCGATCGGGGCGTTTGATCGTTGATGCAGCGACCTTCTCGAGAGGCCCGTGTACGTTTGAGATAGTCAGATCAGTTTTATGACGCAAAAACTATGAGGCTTAGGGAACGTCAGAGCAACACCGAGCAGTGGAGTAGAACCTCGGGATGCGCGGGATTACGCGGTCGCTTATCCTCACTGCAGGATGAAGGTATGGTTCATAGCCATTTGGTATTATGACGGACTATCGACATGCATCAGGATCTATGGCTGTGTGTGTGAATTTCGACGAAATTATTTTATGGGGAAGAATGAACCCTCTTAAAATTTGAAAATTTCTAAAAGTAAAAAGAAAATAATAAATCAAATGGCTTAGAAAGCCTAGAAAATTTCTAGAGCTAGGATGACGAAATGGATCACACTGAGTCCATTTCTACAAAAATGAGTAACTTCCAGAAAGTTTTGGTCGAATTCCTGTGGTAGTGGGAATTCTTTATGAATTCAAGTTGTATCTATGACCTCAAAACAAGATTTTCTAAAAATCTTTAGAGTTAGAAATGACTATAGTTCATTTAAAATAAATTGAACTAAAAATAAATAAATTATTTCGATAAACGGTAACTGATGTCGTGACCTTGGCGGCGGCCCCATTCAACTTAAATCCTGTAAGGGAAAAATATGAGAAGTGATGACTTTTTCACATTTTGGCAATTCCTATAGCTATTTGAGTTGAGAGGGAGAAAAGGAGAGAAACTCCTCCTTCTCTACGATCTACGAAGACGTGGTCGGAATCATTTGAGCCAAGATTTAAAGTTCATTCATCATGAGAGCTAGTGCGGTACCGATAAATACCAGCTTCATCAAGATTTCGTTTGGAGAAGAAATGACGCCGAGAAACTCTACCTTCAAGATTTACACGACGGCGGGCTCGACACAAAGTTAAGACTTAAAGCTCCAGTACTCGCCAAGGGTACGCGGATACCAAAATCAAGAATTTTCGTATAAGATCTGCCGAAACCGGAAGGCCGGGTCTCGGGTCTCTGGACTTAAAAAGTTTTGTCTTCGGCCTAAGAGGATTTCTCCTACCGTTATTCTCGCATGGGTCATCTAATGGTTGGTGGTGGTTCAAATTTCTCTAGATAAATTAATGGCGGCGATTCGCTTCATTCCTACCCATTTCGTGGACTGCTTAGGATCGATTCAGTGATTAAATGCTCAGCCTAAAAGAGGTGTTTTTAGATCGACTAGAAATACCTTCGCCGATTTCATCACTGGTGGACCAACTCCAATTATCTTGTGGATTGTTTTATTCGTTTAGGAAATTTCATAAGTAATAAGCTAGTAGACTCGGTCAGTGGACTGGTTTCGAGGCGGGCACGATATCTCATTGTAGCATGTTTTATGTACCTCGTGGTATGAGCTCATTTATCAGGGTCGATTTTGTGAAATGTTGATGTACAAAAAGTAATTATATTGACTTTGAAATGAACATGTAATGGAAATTATATGTGTGATATATATAGAAATGCAATGGCACATCTGTTTGTGATTATGTACGTGGACATTTTTTGGGTTATGGGAAGGTCATCTGCTTGGGACAACATATCAGCCTAGTTTTAACATTCTTTAAATTAGATAAATGAGAATTGGGACATCTTTAAGGAAATCAGAGTCTCATACAAGAACTTGATGTTAGCTTTGATCACCTAAATCTAATTTATAACTCGCTACTATCCGCTTTCCAGATTACTGCTTTCGCTGAACTCACGCCTGTGTTTTGACCGAATTTCGATTGGGAAAAATGAAGATTTGGGCTAGTATCCTTCAAAGAAATTACAGGTGCTTCATATGAGAACTTGAAGTTAAAGCTAATCACCTAAATCGAACCTTAACCCAAGTTTTGGTCCCGGGATCATGTGTTCGAGAAAGGTTATGTGTTTAATCATGGTTTTTCAGGAATTTGTGGTATGCCTTGAAAATGTGTTTGAGATGAGTTTTGTTACACGGCGGCTCATCGAAGGCTCCCATATCGATAAAGTTGATAGCCAGTAAACGGACAATTCCGGGATGAAAGTCTGAAGAAAAATAAAGACAAAGCGGAGTATCAGTCCTTAGTACGCTATAGCGTGGCAAAGAGCTACACTATAGCGAGGACATGTTTGGTATTTTTCTGCTTATTCGCTTCTAATCATGGACGACTATAACTTCTTCTTATCCGAAATCTGTGGCTTTTAGGTGTTCTCGACTCTACGGAAAGATCTCTGAGTCTAGAATTCAACTACATGCTTTCTAAATGGCAATTGGTGCTCAAATATTTGTTGAAAAATTGATTGGCAAACAAGTGTGCTAATTGTTGGTTGATGAGGAGTCAGGTGTCATTAGCTATTATATGGCATGTCAGAGATGAGTTTAAGGTAAATATGCCGCGATGTAGCCTAGATCTTGAAAATGATATTACTGTTTGCTGAGTTGAACGATGTTGATGTATGCTTGTTTGATGTGTTGACAATGAATGCTATAAATATTAGTATGATTTATATGAGTATTAACGCTTTAATGAATGGAAGGACTTTTTGTGTGCATTAGACATGATTGTCCATGGTACACGGCGTAAAGTGTAATGTGAAGATAGAGGTCCATGTAGAGAGGTTCATACATTAGGTATGATCTAGAGTGCAAATGATACAATTGTATTGCATTGGTGCCTGGTACATCGATGAAATGGGGGTGAGAAATGCATGAAAATCGACATTGTGTTTAGTGTTGAGTTGTTGGTTCTTGCCTAGGACAAAGTCCAAAAGGTCAGAAGCCGAATGATCTGAGGTCATTTCAATGACTTTTGAACAAATGTTTTGATTTGAGGGTCGGGTCACACAATTATTACCTGAAAGTATGTCCACTAATTTATATCTATGAGGTTGTCCGCTATGACTGCTGCCCTGCAGCCCCACTAAGCAATATATTTGAGGGTTCTCAACATAATTATTATCGAGTATGTCCACTACAATATATCTGAGGGTCAGTCTAATATAATTATTATCATAGTATGTCCACAATATTTATTCTGAATGTTCACAAATAAAACAAATATCTTGTTTTGAAAATGTGCTTTTCACATGGCACATTGTGCATGTCGAGAAGCTAGTGAGACTGATACAAAGATCATGAGGAGTAGCATCCTCATCTATGTCATGTAGATTCCATTCTAGGGATCGACATAATCGTGATTGGGAATGTGCTTCAGGTAACACTATCGTATGTGCACTTAGGTGGGGAGTAGCCCTTGTGAGATTTCACTTATTAGGCATCGTTTACCTAGTCGTGGACCCCTTTTTCGTATGAGATGTGCGAGATGGTGCCTACTAGAGGCTATAATGAGAAGAAAGTTTTGACAGACTTTGATTCATTTTGAAACATGTATTAGAATTCCTCAATTCCTTCTTGATATATTTTGTATGGAGTGGTGTATATTTCAGAACTCTTATGACTATGTCCCATACCATGTTCCCCATATGTTTTAGTGATGGATAAATGGAACTATGTGGCCAACACTCGATGGACCCTATGTGGCTGCTAGATAACATCGACAGTCATTATGTGATTACATATGTTGCATCTGCAGAGCTCCCGTGACAAAGGAGAGTCCGCCCGATTTCATAAACTTAGGTCCCGAAAAGGGACTCCAATGGTGTGCCCGTTGACCCGACCACGAATCTTCCAATGGACGGTTGTTAATTCCGATCCCCTGGATTCGGGCGCCATAGCAATGAGAAAGGTGCATATAGCACTCATTATATAAAGGCATGGTGGCGAATAGGCAATGACATTTGTGCATCAGATCTCATATGCACGTGATACTGGCGTAAAACGTGGTGTGCATGGTTATTGTTGGTCTACCATTCTCGTGAACGTGGTGGATCTGGTACATCGGATTTACGCCCAATAGAGCTCCACTAAGCCTTCTATGATTATAAATCAACATATGTATGAAAGTCGGGCGGTGCAGTTCGCCTAGTGATAATGTCCAAAGATTGTCGTTTTGAGATTGTCCAACGCTTTTTTGAAAAACTATTTTAGATCATTCAATGCTTTGCTTTGTGCGCTTTCGGCATCATCGGGCGGCTTTCGCTTTAGCAGCTTCAGATCGCCCAAGGCTTTGTTTTAAAGCGTTTCCTAGATCGGCCCAATGCTTTGTTTTGTGCCGTTTGAGATTGTCCAATGTTTTTGATTTATAAAACAAAAAGCTTTGTTTTCATAAAGGGACTATCGTTGAAATACTAATGGTGAGCTTCTCACTAGTATAAGTACGTGAGGCAATGGTCTGACTCGTGTCAGGAGGGAGCTTCAGAAGGGCTCTGATATGGATATGTTGAGTCGATCTCATTCATGACATGTGGGTTTCATCTCTAGGATAGCATCTTCTCGAGGGGAGTGTTTATTTGTCGATGACTAATATGTGCACTTAGTAGAGAGCTTTATAGGATTTTATCATATAGCATTGCCTCACTTGGCCGTGGGACACCTTCGTGCATGTAGGAATGTGCAGTAGAGATGGTGCTCACTAGAGGTCGATATTGAGAAGAAGCCGATTGTGGCTTTGATCTCAGATTGTAAAATATGTATTAGAATGCTTAATTGATATGCGCCTTGTATAAGAGTGATGTAATTTTAAACTCAGAATGGGGCGGTTTATAAATTTCATGTGCTTATATGTTCGAGTATGATAAATGGGCCCTATATGACCATTTTACTCAGATGTGGACCCGTGAGGTCGCTATAATATCAGCCATGTTGCCATGTAACTGTATTAAGCTGTATCTTTGCAGAGCCTCCTACACAAAGGAGACTCTATCCGATTTTCGTTAACTCATGGGTCCCAGAAAAGAAAAAAAAAAGGACTCAATGGTGTTGTGTCCGGTTACCCGATATCCACGAGTCTTCCGCGGGTTGACGGGTTGTCAACGAACCCTGCACTGGGGGCGCTCACAAAGAGTTCCATTTTTTTTTTTATGCCACAAGACCTATCTCAAGTGGCAGATTCATAAACATAAGGAGTGAGAGGATTATGTCTAGTCTTATGGAAGATAAATCTGTGAGGAAATATAATGCTTCAATGTTGTAATCCAAGAGAAGAATAGATGTAAAAATATATACTCATTTTGTAAATTGTAATTATTTTTCCTAGATACAAATAATTTTTTAAAAAATACTAGTTTTAAAAAAAGAAATGTATATCATAAAGTTTATAAATGGAAAAGTATGCAACTTTTTTATGAAATTTGGTATGAAATTTCACTACCAACAATGTAATTCTTCCCTCCCGTCTACCAGCATCGAACATGTAGGTGAGGATGGCTCGAGGTATCTCCTAACTTAATCTAGTGCTCTTTGAGCCTCACCCCGGGAATACAACTGTTATGTGGCAGCCTTATCGCCTCAGGGTCCCTTTGACTATATGTTGATTGCCGAGAGGTACCAGATGACTTAAAGGTTCCTTCAGGTACATGGGGCCCGCTTAGACACTTCATGGTCTTCCCTTCAAAAAGAAATAATGCAATTCTTTATCCTGGCAGAGAATTCAGAGAAAGTTTTTGCTTGAAAAACCCAGTCGGGCTCTTGGTCTCTCATTATTTTATCTCATTGCTTTTCTAAATTTCTTCTCAAGCAAGGAGGGTATTTTTTGTCATTCATGGCTCAAATTACCCTCAGATCTTTCTTTTAGGTTTTTCGGGGCTTCACAAAGTTGTTCTTCCACAAATATTTAGGCCTTCTTGTTTTTCGCTGTGGTTACCGTCTCATTACGACATTTGGTTTTCATCGTTTATTACGTGAAGACCTTAAAATTCTAATTTTCTCAAAAGGATAAAATGGTAATTTTCGTCAAAATCTGAATTTATGTATTCGATTACTTAAACGGATTTGACCGCTGAATCGGTTCTGGTGAAATCTAGCTACCTGTTTTGACTTGTACCACTCGAGGATGTTTAATTTACGTTTCGAGATAATGAGGGCGAGGAGACAGATACTGTAAGGCTCAAGAGGCCATACGCTACGCCAGAATTTAGCCAAACATGAGATCGGGCGTACTAGGATACAAATGGCACTCATGAGTGCACGGAAATCCATGAAGTATGGATAAGAGGATAAGGAAACTTAAGGGCTAATAAGAAATTTAGATGCAGATGAGAGGACACCTCTTTGACTTAACCTAGACCAAACTATTTGGAGGGAAATACAGAAAGAAAGTAAACCAAGAAAGAGAAAAGGAAGAGGGATTTTGAGAGTGAGTAAGCCTAATTCTCTCTAAACTTGACTTGTGCTGATCAGCTTCACAACCCACTTAGACAAGAAGAAAAGGATCCCATTGCAAGAGCTTCACGCTGGCAATCGTATCGGGAGTTTGACAACTCTGAGGTAGGGGTTTTCCTGATTTGATTTATTCTTCGCTGGTTTACTTTAATGGTTAGGACGTCAAATGAATGGCCGCCTTCATTTGGTTCCAAAACTTGACCGAGGGCGAAATCCCTAGAGGCACGGGATACCCCGAATCACCGTGGGATCGGGAGGTTGTTTCGTGTTGATAAAGGTTATATGATCGAATATGTTGTGCTGTTATGATTCTTTCGTGTTCCAAGATGGACTGCTTCGCTTGTTTATTAACCTATGAGCTAATTTCGGTGTTATTTATATGGAATGAATAACATGTTTCTTTCTCAGGAAATCTTTGCTATTATATGCATGCTTCTGAGTATGTTAATAATGACCATATGGAAATGATATATCACCGCATTCAGATCAAAATTTAGAAATAAGAGGTATTTAGAGTGCATGATATGAAAAACATGGTCATTAAATGAATTATAAGATTTTTCAAGAATTGCTCTTAGAGTTGTCGAAATAGTCATCCCTTGAGGAGGACGCATGACTCGCTTTAAAGTTATCGAAAGAATTCAATTCTGAGGGTCAGTTTAATAGAATTTTATCTGAATTGCATGTGTTTTCAAGAATGAAAACTTGTTTTGAAATAGGTATTCACACTAGCTTAGGTGGCTACAGTGGAGGGAGCCATGAGGCCTAAGATGTGGGATGGGGTGAGTCACATTCTCATCCATACAATGGACATTCGGAAGAAAATTTGTATGTTTTACTTGAATGTTTAAAAGCGCTACTGTGACTTAAGACTTAAAAGCGAAAGAATCTCCAATGAGAAACATCACTACTTGCATCGCTTGTTCCTGGTCAGAGAGTGATCCCCTTTCAAAATACAGTGATGTATGCAGACTTGGTTCTGTGAGGCCGGTTATGAAGTACTTGATCATGACCTTGATTTGCGTTCAGGTATATATTGAACGTGAACTAGTTTTAATATATGTTTCAGGATAAGATGCCGATGTAATAACTCTTCAATTTATAGAAATGTATGGTTTTAAAATCAGATGGACGAGTGCATGGATGATGGCCCATTAGGGTCATTTTATCATAACAATCCATGATATAAGACACATAGTCCCTGGCGAGTCACGTGGTCAACAACTCTCAGTTAATCTTGTAAATTCCACCTGGAAAAAATCGTGAATTTCGCTACGAAATTGTAATTTAGGGTTAAAAATCCGAATTTATTCTTAGATCCTCGATGATGAAACAACTCACCCGCTGAACCATCTTCAAACTAGCTTAGGCACGTGAAAATTCGCGAATCTAGATAGCCTGAGTTGAGACGCCGAGGCATCGCTCGTGCCGAACACTGGCGCGACGAAGTCACATAATGCGATCAGCGCGCGGCAGTGAGAAGAAATGGATGAAATGGCCACCGCATGTTTTAACGCCAAACCAATATGAAGAGAAGAATACTCGGTTCACTTAGTGAAGGTTAATGTGCGAATAAGGACCTTCCATCAAAAGTGAAGAAACGCGTGAGGACCAAAACCAAACGACATTTATGAAGGTAGATTTCCTTCAATAAAGATCCCATCACGCAATGAGACAGAAAATAAAGAAATGGTTTAGTGAGAGGCTTCAAAATTTATTTGTAGTTCTCGGAACCCGAGGTAGCTCACTAATGACCACTTTAAGTACTGGTAACGGTTGAGTCGGTCGAGTCGCGAGGGTTGACGATCATCCAACCCGATCAATCGATATGAACTTGAATCATCTGAGTGTTCGCACCCGCCAGTCATCGTATCGTTGACAAACGGAACAACGACAACCGCAATATCGATTTAAAATGGGATCGCGAAACGCGCAAGGTCTTACAAAATGAACTGTTAACGATTTATTACGAACTAAACCCGGTAGCCTTGTCATTGATAGTTGGTTATGATGCGCCCAAAATATATTTTCATGTAAAACGTCTGAATGAAGTTACCCGCCAAATTTCGGTCGTGAACACCAAAGAGTTGCGCGAGTTTGTTCTTGACGTGGCTGAAATGAGAATCAGTATGAAGAAGATCAGTGAACTGAACTTTTGCAAATACATACGCTGGTAAGGGCTACATGTGGAATTGGGGATCATCGGAATTGGCATATGATGCATCCCATATGCAATCGGAAACTCCATAGGACTATAGGAGTGGAGTACGATGAGTCTAGAGAAATGGTCTGAGGGTCATCTAAAACTAAAATGTTAATTATCTGGAGGTAGTCCAAACTAAAAAATATTAATCGGTTGAGACCAACAACTGGAGACATACATCGAGGGTATTCCACAAATAACACATCAATCGTCAGACGACTCAATTGATATATATACATCGGAGGGCTGTCCATGTTTCAAAATAATAATTTCTATACGAGGTTTAGGCGAGTGAGGGATTTTTGAGGACTGCACGGAGGACGAATAGACATTTGCAGGACTGGCATCTATCGAATGTGTTTATTTTGGAACATCGTGACTGCTAATTTAGGTGGAGAGAGCTCACTCTAGGTGGAGGTAGCCCACTTTAGGTCGAGCCCCACTACTAAGCATTTAGTCACTATGTTGGCGAGGCTTTATTTACTGCATAGGAAATGTATGGGAAGGGACTACCATTCCTGGTAGATCGAGATTAAAGAAAGCCAGGTTGGCTTGGTTTATGATGTATACATGTATTGAAACTTCAAATTTTAGTATGTGTATTGTATAAGAGTAACAAATATTAACTCTTGTAACTATTGGAGGGTAGCTGGATCTATGCGGGTATGTGTATGACGAAGACGTTTATAGCCCAAGCGGCCGCTTTACTCATGTCAATTATATCAGACCGTTTGGGGACAGTATATGTGTATTTGTACTCTGGGTAGATCAGACAGTTGAGACTCGCCCGATTTTCCGGCAGGCTGCAACCGACATCCACTTGACCCGCTGATCAACAACGACCTCTGCCTGGGGCGCCACAAATGCATCGAGCTAGTATACGCTACCTAGGGCCTGAGGGGATCAGGGCTTAGGCCATAGTCTTCGAGGTGTAAGATTACTACCATTAGGTGTGGTTCGATGTTGAGTTTAGGTATGAGATTACCTAGGAAATCACGGACAAAAACTAGGACACTACATGCATGTAAGGTTTTAGGTGGGATTGCTTGATAAATGATGTGAACATGTGAATGTTTGATGAATGGTGTATAATGCGTTGTATGTGTTATGATTGTGTTGGTGTGCTTAGTACTCTAGCACATAAGGAAAATTCCTTTGGGAGCCTTTATATGAGTAAACCGAAGAATAGTAATAAAAGAAATAAATTTTTAGAAATTCATTATGTTGATAATGAAATCAAATTTTAATAAATTTGAGGTTGAAATACTAGGCTAGTGCTATATAAGGAGGTTTTGAGGAAATTCCTGACCTTTCCAATTAAATGAAAAAAAAATTTAAAAACAATTCTATTTGGTTTTATTTGAGAATAGAAAATATATATATATATATATATATATATATATATATATATATATATATATATATAAGGTGAGAAATTTTTTTTTTTTTTATACAAAGAGAAATCTGAAAAAGGAAATAAAAGGTACAATTTTCAGAATTTATTTGGTTATTTTATAATGCTAAAATAATTTCTAAGGTTTTAGAAGTTGTAAAATTAACAAATTGAATAAAATTTTATGTTCTATTTGAGTATTTTGGGAAAATAAAATTTGTGGTATATTAAGTATCTAGTTAGCTAAAGAAATGAAAAAAATGTATACTTATGTTTTCGGGTATTTAACAGTATGTGTGAAAAAATGTATATATGTAATTTTTTTGGCATCATTGTCCAAAGAAAAAAGCCAAAAAGCAAGAGAATTTGAATTACTAACAATTTGTTCTAGAATTTTTTTTTTTTTTTGCAGATAAAATCTGCAATCGTACAAGAGAGAGCTGTCGGAAAAAAATTACCGTAAATACACCACGTAATGCGAAGGAGGCCCGAGGGCTGGTTCAGATTGCACACTACACCGACGTGATCAGATAAAGCAGATCGTACCGCAAAGATATGGAAGTGTACTGCAACAGGAGGGCTTAAGGAGGAACTGTATCGCAAGATCTGAACCGATCAGCCACAGTCTTTAATCAATGCAAGACGGCGGTCACCGAAGTGTATCAATACACCATTGTATCGTGACCGTCAAAGACCGCTGGAAGGAACCGCGAACAATAATCGATGAACAGAATCGCTGATCGTCAATTGTAACATAAATCTCTAAAATTTTTTTGAAAAATAAAATAAAATCAAATCAAATAAAATAGGAATGCCTTAAAATAAAATTTTCAAAAATGAATTTTGTTGGCAAAAATGTTTTAAAATGTGGAATTGAGTGCCTTAATACATTCGTGAAATGCAGGGATCGTGTATATACACCCGATTTGTCTATGATTAGTGTCTCGTAATGTGGTTTATCTTCTCGAGATGTCGATTGCATTTAATCTTGTTTGGTCGTATGGCGAGAGGACGAGGGCGCAGTGTGGCGCCCACGGTATCGGGTCAGCAATTAATCGACATTCGCCACACAAACGATTTGATCGGTTCTCAGCCAGGCTATGTACGCAAAGGTCGCTGGTAGCACACGCCAGCATAGCAGCAGTCAGGAGTAGTCCAAGAATCTGAGATTTAGATTTACACCTCGGCATCGCGGTGGAGAGACCCACGTGTGGCGGTATCATTGGTTTATGCAGATCAAGAACGGACTGAGGCTACATGAGATCACCCAGCACAACAGATCGTTACCAGATTCGCCAGAGCGAGTCTGGCGGGCGGATGGGTTTGCACTTCTGTAGGACTCAGAGCGCGATATTAGGTAGTTTCGTGAGCCTCTGCGGCAGGGGTACTTTCCGTAGATCAAGGCGAGGGTGCTGGAGAAGGCCTGTGGAGTTCCAGAAGCAAAGGTGGGCAGCGACCGGATGGAATTACGTAAGAGATTCTGCTGAGTTAGCCCGATTTGTCGATGATCATGGCCAATTAAAGGAAGTGAAATATAATAAGATAATGTTATAAACATCTAAAAGTGGTAAATAAATAAATGTGTGGTGTAAAACACTGAATTTCCAAGGTGAGGAGATTCTAGGAATGGACCGGCTGTCCATTAGTGGCTGTGGATTGCAGGATCACTACGGTGATAATGGATTCCATGGTCGGGATGCTCTAACGCAGAGAGATGAGATGTCTGAGCACCCTGGATGCGAGTGGTTAGTAGTAAGAGAAGGACATCATTTCCCGCTCTGCGAAAGAGGTGAGCCAGTTCGCGAGGGTTCCAAAGTCGCTACCATCCAGCCGTGATGAAGTGAGAGTTGGCTAATGCAAAGACGCATGGTGCGCCAACATCGCAAAGCGGCTCTGGATTTACATGATATGGATCAGTCAGAGATGTGGATCTCGTGGTTTTCGGGATAAAGATGTACCCCAAATGCCAGACATGAGGATATATACTTCTTCCAGAGCGCGTGACAGCGCAGAGCGTGGCCCCGCTTCAGAGTTGGGCACGCACCTCACATTTAATATAAACGGTGATGTTGGCAGATGGGCAGAGGCGCAGGAATGGTGCCCAGGCGTGGACATCGTAGTCCAGAAGGGTTCACGCCATTACACCGCAGTTGAGCTTCATATGGTTAACTACAGGTATGTTATGAATCGCTCATAGTAAGAGTGTTATTTGATTCCAAAAGGCCGATTCATTCATCATCACAGACTGGGCCAGATCGAGTCAGTCGGTAGAGGTTTAATCAGATAGACAGCCTTAGGTGAGTCTCCCAGTGGATTGGGGGCGGTAATAGGGATGATATGTCGAGGTTATGAAATGAGATCCTGGGACTCTACTTACAAGATCCATAATCATGGATGTATCTGGCGCCATCCCTGGATGATCATCATGTCATGTACTTTTGATCGAGATCAGGAGCGGAGGTTACCGCCACACGCAGGATCGTGACTCGTGAAACAGGAGATACACATTTCGCCCCACAGATATGGTTCCGTGCCAGTGGACGCTTAGCGGTCAATAAAAATAGACTTTACCTCGGAGGACGAGGAGAGGCCGCACTTAGATCTTACCCCAGTAAGTAGAGCAGTATGTGGATGTTTCTTCCAGATGATTACCCGACTACTCCATGTAGGTTAGACGATCGGAAGGTTACACCGGTGATCGCCCATCTCTATGAATTCCAGATGGCACCAAATGAGTCGGCAGGACCCGCAGTCCGTACCACAAGAGCTTACTGGACAAGGGGCTCTATAAGATCGAGCACTTCTACCGCCGGGCGTCGATTCGTCGCAAAGAAGAAGGACGACCCTTCAACGGCATTGCCGAACAGCAGAGCTGAATGTACTACTTACCAAGAACCCCACCGGCCATCGAGGATCGTTGACCTAATGATCAATCGAGAGGAACGCAGCCCCACTCTAAACATGTATTCCTCTCGCATCGGTTACCATCAAATTTCAGGGTTAGATAAGGTATGATCTCGCATAGCGCGGTACGCCGCTATGGGTAATTTCAGCTTCTACTGCGGACGCCCCTGATTGGACGACGCGTTTAGCGCATTCATGGATCTGCGCGACAGATATTCCAACCCTATTAGAGACTCGGCTTTGTCGAGTCTTCGTGGATGATATCTGATCTACTCCTACCGTAGGGCGCTGGTACGCCGAGGATCGTTGCAATTGTTGAGGAGACTATCACCAGACGCCAAGTCTGGGTGAAGTGCGAAAGGCGGCTTAACGAGGTGATTTTCGACACGCGGGTGCCGTGATCGAGGCCAATCGATCCGCAAGGTCGAAAGTGCCGATGAGTCGAGAGGCCAAGTCACTTTCGAGATACGTAGTTTCGGGATTACCGTACAGACCGTCGAGGAATTTTTAAGCCAGCAAAGACTATGACGAAACCTGAAGAGCCGAAGTCTGATCGATGACCACGCGAGGAGGCATTCCAGAGTCAAGAGAGATCATTTCCAGCCCAATTTTGATAGTTCTTGATATGGATGTGGGTAAACACAAAGGTAATGGTGATGCTCCTTGAGGTTTGATTGGATGTGTTCTTTGATGCATCCCGATGGTAGAGCGGCGGTTCTCGCTAAATAAGAATCACGAGCATAATTACCTACACGACGTGGAGTCATGCCGGAATGCCTGGCGATCTGGCTAAGGCCGCAACAAATGGCACAATGAGTGAGTTTGAGTACCCGCACTACAAAATCAAGATATTTTCACGCAATGGACCTCAATATGAGCAACGCAGATGGATGGAGTTT